>JAQQSW010005645.1:0-14138 GCA_028646575.1 Pseudocheirus occidentalis | reverse complement strand
GTGATATCTTCTGGCTCTGAGAAGAGTATATATACTCTGAGTTGGTAGTTTGCTTTGGGGGTTAATTTATGAGAAGTATCATGTGATTAAAAATGAAGAGGGTACCCAAAGAGGGTACCCAAAGAGACCCCAAAATACCAACATGCCGGGTCCTGTGGAAAGAATTCCACTCAAGTCTTCTCAGCCAAAGAAAAAGTAATGGTTTATTGAAAGTTCAAGTTCGCCATATGGGGTGCTAGGGCATTCTGTGGCACTCTCACACAAAGCAAGTCTATGCTAGGCCATTTCACGGTGCTCTCACAGAGCAAGTCTCTGCTAAGCTATTCTATGGCACTCTCACAGAGGAACTCTCTGCTAGGCCATTTCAAGATTCTGAGTGGCTGTATGTTCAGAGTTCCCCAACTACTCAGATGTAAAAACTCTCTCAATACAGGGATATATATAAAGTGTATAGCTGATTCAGGCAATCAGAGCCCTCTGTCTGTTGGTCTTTATTTCTCTGCTTTATTTTCTCTGAAGTTCAGGATATTGACTTTTTCCCTGAGCTAGTGAATATAGGTAAAAAAAGATTGCTGACCCCTTAAACAGCTATCTTTCCTAGTAAAGCAGATCTAAGAACCTGTGCTAGCAGCCGTCCTGGGTATGCCAGTGTGGTTGCTGCTACAATCAGTCAGTCAGCATCTGTTAAATTTCAACTATGTGTTTTATTAGCTAAAGAGAAGGGGGTTACTTCTCTTGAGCTATTGAGGGCCTCTGAGCTTACTTCTGTAGTAGTAGAGTGGTTAGGGGGAAGGGAGATATTGAAGGAAACATTTAATGTGCATTGAGATATCATGTCGTTTAAAAAAATTGCAAATGCTAAACAAATGGAGTCAATTATGTTCTGCCAAAAATCTACTTTCAACATTCCCATACTACCTCTGTCTCTGGGGAGGGGAAGGGGATTTGCTTCATAGTTCAGCCTAGTTCCTATATAGCATAGTCCCACATTCCAAGACTAAAACCCCCTTTGGGCTTGAATTCCAGGAACACTGGCTTCTCAGGGTTTTCTTGTGGGGGCAGGCTGTCTGTAATATTCAGACTGGAATGCTTGACTCCAAGTTGGCTACTTCTGACTTCCAAGTCCAGTAGGGATTGCTGCTTGCACCTGAAACTGAGAAGGGCAAATGAAACAAACAAACAAAAAATAATGGGAGACCCCAGACCCATTTCTTGGAGCCAGTGATAAAAAGAAAAAGGGAAGTAAATGTGTCCCTCCTTCCTGCTTCAGTTCACAGTGCCCAGACTATGGGTAAACTATGTATTATTTTCACCCTATGGATGAAACAGAAAAGAAAATGTCCCAGTCTGACAGTTTTAAGAACACAGCCTATTTTGGCTACCCTGCTAATCAAAGAGGAGCCCTATCCATGTGGTAAGGAGGATGTAGGATGGAAGGGGAGCCCTTCCCCAGAAGCAAGGTATCTCCATGATAGGAGATCTGGGCATGAATGAAGCTAGCCCCTATTATACAGGGGCTATAATAGGTAGAGAAAGTTTCATGAACAGGTAGCATTTGATCTGGACTTGGAGAGATAGGATTCCATAAAGATTTGGAATGAGTAAAGTTTAGGTTCTGGATCCCTGAGCAAGTGTTTCTTCTTATTCTTAGGAGTCTTTTTACTCTTTGAAAAATTACAAAATACAACTTGTTAACTTCTATCCTTTGGTCTTGCTTCTGTCCTTTGGAACCAACAGAACTCAAACCTAATATGCCCCCACCCACCCACCCATGACAAGACCTTTGTTTGAAGACTGCTACTATGTCTCCCAGAGTCTTCTTCTCAAGGTTGAATCCTGGCATTCCTTTGGGTGTTATTGATATGACATGAATTGCTTAGTTGGAAGGTGGGAAGAAGGGAGGTGAAGGACAGATTGGGGACAGTGATATGTTCATATGTAGTCTATGGCTAAATAACAAAGGGATGATAACTCCTATGGTCTCAGTAAGAGGCACTCATTACAATAAATAGAACAGGAGAGGCAGCAGAAAGAAGAAATTCAGACTGGGGAAATGAAAAGAGAAGGTCTCAACTTAAAGGGTAGGGCATTCCACTGAAAAGCATTTTTGTTGGAAAAGAGGTGTATGATAAGTCTTTATGATGGATTCATCTGGGAAGAGGGAATTGACACTCTGTGAGACCACCTTCTCTAAGTAAATGTTGTACCTCCACGGATAACACACTACCCCCAGAAGGAGGGAAACATGAGCTCCCCTGGGGTGCTATTTTTCACATAGTGTTCATGGGAGGGGTCAATGTGATCAAATATATCGGTTGATTCAGGGAGCACAGGCAGAAGATACATTTAAATGGAAACAATAATAAAGCCTTAATAGTGAGGGTTTTTTGTCCTGTTGTGTTCTTCTGGGAGACTTATGATCCTTAGCTTGTTTTTGCACATACTGTCTTTGAGTTCAGTATGCTTTGCTTACGTAGTAAACATGTTTTCTTTTAATGTTTTTGTTTCTCTTCTCTTGGGTTATTCTTTACTTCTCTATATTGGCATTCACAATCTATTGTTCTGTCTTTCATTTCTTTGGTGAAACTTGTCATTACAGATTTAAGTTTTTCTAATCTGCTCACTATTTTTACTGTGCAAGAGAAAAATTCTCTCAGAATTCTCATTTCTCTTTTTAAACTACTCAGGAACACTATATTGCGGTTCCATGTTCTCAAATTTCACAAGGTCCTCTGTCTCAGTCTTAGAGCATTTATGTTTATTTTAAAGTATTTATTCATAGATATTTGAATTAATTGACTAGATCTGGAGGCCATATTTCCTTCTATTGCTGGTTTTTTTTTCCTATTGGTTCAACTGCTTATTCAAGGTCTTTGAATTTTTTTCTTCTTAAAATCTTTGATAATTTCAATCTTTTCTTTCTTCTCCTTGTTTCCTTATCACTCTCTTCCTGACTCCCTTCTCTCTGATTATGGTTTCCTTGGAGGCTGGATTTCAAAGCATTTAAGCCTCCTCCCATGCCGGGAAATTCAGAATTCACCAACCTGGTTCTCTGTACCAGATGACTTTTGGATGGTCAGAAATGGCCCAGCTCTTTCCCTCATGTTGGTGGAGTGCTGCACAGCACGCTACATGCAGTGTCCCATCCTGGTGACCTGTCCTATTTCCTCTGTTCCTCAGTTCTCTGGTCCAGCACTGTCAATTCAGAGCCAGCTTACCCTGGTACCAATTCTTCAGGGTTACACCTCCAAACAAACTTTTGGTCCTATAGGGCTGTAGCCAAACTGCTATTAAAGCCCAAGCAACCGTTTATAGCCTGCAGTCTGGGTCTCCATGACACTAAAGAAAGAAGGAGGGGGAACCAGTTATAGGAATAGGTTGTAATGTAAGACCATGTCCCATTTTGGGATCTGGTATTGCTGCCTCACTACTGATAGTGTGTGAGGTGGGGAAGGGGTGCTGAGTAAGCTCTGGGTCAGTAAGCATCAGTTCCTAAGTCTGGGGGATTTATTTTTACCTTTTTTTGGATTGTGGGTGTCACGGAATCAGCTTAAATTGCTTTTTCTTTGGCATATATTTTCAAAAGGTTCTAGAGGTCATGATGATCAGAGAAAATGTCTAGTCTACCATCTTGTTGCTCATATGACCTAGAAGCCCATGATCTTATATTAAAGATCATACAATAAAAAAATTGAGGAGAAGCAACTCATATCTTTCACAGCTGTATTTAGGGAGTGAATTCTTAACCAAAAGAAGCAATTATAATGAAATTATAACAAAAAAGAAAGGTCCCATATACACAAAAAATATTTATAGCAGGACTTTTTGTAATAGCAAAGTGCTGGAAACAAAGTAGATGCCCTTTGAATGAAGAATGGCTAAACAAACTATGGTGCATGAATGTAATGGAATATTCCTGTGCTGTAAGAAACAATTAACATGATGAATTCAGAGGAGCATGAAAAGGCATATGAATTAATGCACAATGAAGTAAGTGAGCTAGGAAAATAATGTGCACAATGACTAAAACAGTAATTTTCCTTTCTTGTCCACTATGCTGATTTGATAGATTGCTTTAATTTGTATTTCCCTAATTATTAGAGATTTAGTGCATTAAAAAATATGGCTGAGGTTCCTTTCCTTGAGAATTACCTGTTTATATTTTTTGATTATTCATCAATTAGGGAATGGCTTGTACACCTGTAAATTTCAATCAACTCCCTATTCATTCTGGAAATGGCACCTTCATCAGAGAAACATTTTAAAAACATGTTTTTTTTATTTGTTTTCCTTCTAATTTTAGCTGCCCTAGTTTTGCGTTAAAATTTTTATTTTTGACATAAACAAAATTTTCATTTTATCTTTTTTTTTTTTTTTTTTTGCTTTTTGGAAGGGGAAAGGCAGGGCAATTGAGGTTAAGTGAGTTGTCCAAGGTCACACTAAATGTCTGAAGCTAGATTTGAACTCAGGTCCTCCTGCTTCCGGGTCTAGTGCTCTATTCACTGTGCAACCTAGCCAGCCCTCCATTTTATCTTATATGATCCTTTCTATTCCTTTTTTGATCATGAATTCTTTCATTATCTGACAAGAAATTTCTTACTTCTCTAATTTGTTTATTTATTAATTAATTTATTTTTGCTTTTTGGAGGGCAATTGGGGTTAGGTGGTTTGCCAAGGTCACACAGCTAGTAAGTGTTAAGTGTCTGAGGCTGAATTTGAACTCAGGTCCTCCTGACTCCAGGGCTAGTGCTCTATTCACTGCGCCACCTAGCCGCCCCTTCTAATTTGTTTATGACATGACCTTTTATATCTAAACCATGCGTCCATTATCTTAATATGCGGTATGTAGCCTAACCTTTTCACAACCCTGCGGCCCAGAGAAGGGAAGTAATTTGCTTAAGGTCACGCAGGGCGCGTCAGTCAGGATTGAAAGCCAGGTCTTCTGACTCAAGGTCTAGTGGTTTTTCTCATTATAGGTCATGTGTTGGTTTTTACAATCCAGAAGATTTGGAGGATGAGATACAATTTTGAAATCTTTTGCAAATTTTCTCCTATGCAAAAATGCTCTTGTGACTGAGGAAAATGATTAAAGAAGATGAGGTCAGAGCCTTGGAATATGATTTCACTTAAGTTTTTGAGCTACTGAAATGCATTTTTGCTGATGTAAGCAGCGCCTCCCTCTTACTAGAGATCAGCAGCCTTCAAAGAAGGTGCTACATGTAGCTCACTGGCATATCTCTGAATTTCAGTGGGCGTGGTGTAGATTACATGGAATTTACGCTTGTGATGGATCATATGTGTATGTGATCGAGTCCCAACTCTCCACAGTGAGGCTGACATCACCAGTTATCATGTGGAGAGTGCACACTCTCCTAGATTCCATCAGTCTGCCATTGGCTCAAGAAAAATTATGTAGGTATCACCTTGGTTTTCTTGTTTCTCATTCACTGGTTTTTAACCAAAGATAATTTTCAAATAAATTTCACATATGGAAAAAAGAAGGAAAAGTTGAGTAGAACCCAAATCATGGAATCTTATGGGACCTCAGAGGCCATTTAGTCCAATCTGTACTTGAACAGGAATTCCCTCTTCAGCAACCCTGTAAAATGATCATTCCACTTGACTTGAAGATATCTGGTGATGGGGAAGTGTGGATAGGGTGCTGGGCTTGGAATCAGGAGGACCTGGGTTTTAATCCCCCTTGTGGCACTTACTTTGTGGCCATGAGCAAATCACTTAACTTCTCTCTGACTCAGTTCTCTCACTTATTAAATGAGTGTAATAATACCTACAGTGCCTACCTCTCAGGGTCAGTCAAAAGGATCAAATGAGAGAGATGGTGTATTTCAAGTACTTTGTAAACCTTAAAGTGCTACATAAATGTCAGAATTATCGCAAATGATTTCAAACTTTTAGAAAGCTAGAATTGTTGGGAAAGTTTGCTTTACAATAAGCCTAATTCTGCCTTTCTGCAACTTCCCTCTATTGATCCTAGCTCTGCCCACTGAAGATGACTAGAACAATTGTAACCTCCCTTCTTTATGACAGATTTTTTTAAAACTTGAAAGATTGCACGTATATCTGTTTTCTTCCATTGCCCACGTTATCCCCAAGTCTTCTCTTTTCTGGATCAATAGCCCCCAATTTCTTTAAAAATATTTTACAATTTTATTTTTCCCTAATTATATGTTAAAACAATTTTTAAACTTTTTTTTAAGTTGTGAGTTCTAAATTCTAGCCATACCTCCTTTCCTCCCCTTCCCTATCCCTGAGAGGGTAAGCAATCAGATACAGGTTATACATGTGCAATCATATAAAATATTCCCATATTAGTCATTTTGTATAAGACTCAAATTTTTAAAAAGAATGAAAGAGAGAGATATATAGCATGCTTCAGTCTGTATTTATCAGTTCTTCCTCTGGAGGTGGATAGTATACTTCATCATTAGTCCTTTGGGCTTGTCTTGGATTATTATATTGCTATTATTGTCATTGTAAAATATTGCTGTTACTGAGTACAGTGTTTTCCTGGTTCTGCTCACTTCACTTTGTGTCACTTCATGTAAAACTTTCTAGGTTTTTCTGATATCATCCTGTTTGTCATGTACAATAATATTCCATCAGATTCATATACCATAGCTTGTTTAGCCATTCCCCAATTGATGGACATCCCTTTGGTTTCCAATTCTTAGCCACCACAAAAAAAGCTGCTAAAAATATTTTTTTTTACAGGTATGTTCTTCCCCTTCCCTTTTTTTATGTCTTTGGGATATAGACCTAGCAGTGGTATTGCTAGATCAAAGGGTATGCACAGTTTTACAGCGTTTGTAGCCCCTAGTTTCTTCAACTAATCTTTATGGTATGGACTCCTATATTCTCACTATCTTGGTCTGCCTTCTTTGGACAAGCCCCAGTTTGCCAATGTCCTTCCTAAAATATGTCCTTCCTAAGGGGTGGCTATGTGGCACAGTGAATAGAGCACCGGCTCTGAAGTCAGGAGTACCTGAGTTCAAATCCGGCCTCAGACACTTAACACAAAAAAAGCTAGCTGTGTGACCTTGGGCAAGTCGCTTAACCACAATTGCCCTCCAAAAAGCAAACAAACAAACAAAAAAAAAATGGAACCTGTAAATGAGCATGATCCTCCAGCTGTGGCAGTGTAGAGCAGAAGGCAATGTAACCACCATCTCCCTTGTTCTGGAACCTCTTTCTAGGGAACTGAAAGAGTTAACTACAGATCATGAAACGTTGTGGGTTTTTCTGTTTTGGTATAGTGAGCCATTGTTTTCCTCTGTAAGACAATGCTGTGTTGGTAAGGGTCTAGACATGAGCAGCACCTGGCAGACAGATTCCCTAGGTCGTGTGAGCAGAAATATTTGCCAAGCTCCTGAAAAGTACCATTTATGGAATTGAAGTGTGCCAATGATTGGGCTGGGGTGAGTTGAGGACAGGAGTCTCTTCTAGTCATATTAAAGGGTTGGTTATAATTTGGACCTTCATTGGGTTTTATCTGTGAAGATAGCATGCCTATTCTCTGGAAATCTTCCAGTTGTCATTTTCCTGAAAGTTATTTCTTGGGGGTAGTGAATAGAATGCTGGTCTTAGAAAGGGCTCCAGAAATTATTTGGTCTTATCTATATGTGAATAGGAATTCCCTTTATAATTAGAGTCAAATAGGCCTGAGTCCAAATCTTGATGCAGATACTTACTAGCTTAGCTGTGTGGCCCCAGGCAAGTCACTTAACTTATCTTAGTCTCAGTTTCATCATCTTGTTATGGGAACCTGAAAATCTTCCCTGCCTGTAAGCCTTTTGCTTAAGTGGCTTAAGTGGCTCTGAGAACCTTGTCTGATTTGAAAGTATACTCTGCCCCCTAATAGGCTGAATGTGGTCACATGGAGCCTGTGGTAGGAGGCTTGTTTTTCAGGAATGCCGGGGCCTTGTTACTTTGTGATTGGGCAGTGGGTCAAAAGGGAGGAATGCCGGGGCCTTGTTACTTTGTGATTGGGCAGTGGGTCAAAAGGGCTGTGACATTCTCTGATCCAGGAGAAGGCTATATAAACCCTGATGTGAGGTTTTGCTTTGGGGCTCACTTTGGAAAGAGCTGTGTGATTTGGCCAGACGAGACTCTGGGAAGCCGTTGAGCCCCCTGGCTTTGAAAACCAGATGTTGGTGCTTCCCTCTCTGGTAACTAATGAGGTATGGATGTAATGGTCAGAAGGCTGGAAGCTTGTCTGCTGATCTGTTTCTTTGCTTGTATTCTGTTTGCATTCTCTGAAGTTCAGGGTGCTGACTTTTTCCCCTGAACTAGGTAAATGATATATGTTTGATTGATTAAAGTAAGACTGTTAACCCATTTTGAATTGCTTTCCTTTAGAAAAGCAGATCTAAGAATGTGTGCTAGCAGCCATCCTGGGTGTGCTAGGATACTTGCTGAAACATCTGTAAGATGGAAATAATAATAGCATCTGTCTTACAGAGTTGTTATGAGGATCAAATGAAATAATACATATAAAGCACTCTGCAAACATTAAAATGTAATATAAATGTTGGCTATTATTATTATTATTATTAAACAGTCTCTATCACTAATCCTTCGTATATAGTAAATTCTCTATCTCTTGAGGTCTTTAATGGAATATATTTCCAACTGTGTTAAATATTATAGATATCATAGTCATGCTTCAATTAGAGGGTAAATTGGAGGATGTAACTGAACCACTTATTTTCCATTTGACCTAGGGCAAGTTGCTTAACCTCTAGACCTTAGTTTCCTTCATTTTCCTATTAAAGGAGAAGATTAAATTTTTAAAGGAATATTAATATTTTAATTAGAAAAATTAATTTTCTCACTCTTCCCATGTACTAGGGGAAAAAAAGAATATCAAATTCTCTCATGGGCTATGTTAAAAAAAAAGTCTCATTCTGTACCCTAAATCTATGACCTCTTTGTCAAGAAGGGGATAGCATGCTTTATCATTGGTCCTCTGGAATCATGGACAGACACTGAATTGATCATGGCTCTTATAACTTTCAGAAATTGTTTGCCTTTATGGTGTTATGGGATAAGTTCTCTTTATTTTGCTCATTTCACTCATCATCAGTTTATAAAAGTCTTTGAAATTATTTGTTTTTACAAGATTGATGTTATGGTATAAATACTTCTTCTGGTTCTGCTTACTTCACTTGGCATCAGTTCAAACAAGTCTTTTTAAAATCAACTATTTACTTATTTATTAAAACATAATAGTTTTCTGTTGCAGTCATATACCACATTTTGCTCAGCCATTCTCCAACTAATGGGTGTTCCCTTACTTTACATCAGATTAAGCTTGATGACAATGACCTCTAAATCCCTAACAGCTTTCAATCTTTATTCTATGATCCTATGACTACTGAGGCCCTTCCGACTCAGATTTTATGACTCAACTTACATCAGCAGCATATGGCAGTTGCAAGGTCAAGTAACTTCCTCTAAGTAGACTGGAAGATTCCCAAGATGCAAAGCCATAAGAAAAAGCTTCTGGAATTGATAACCCGTTGATGCTTCACTCCCTTGCTCCAGAGAAGATAAAAAACTTATTGGTCTATTAAATGCGAAATAATCATTGTGTCTACTAGGTGCTAAGTCTGGTGGTAAATACCAGGATGCTAAGACAAAAATGAGCCCTCCAAGACCTTACATTTTACTTGAGGTGGGGGACAGGGAATATATACACAGATAAGTAAATACAAAATTAATTCAAAGTAATTTCAGGGGATGGAGGTGGGCAGTGCTAATGACCAAGGTCTTAGGAAAATCCTCTTTTGGTAAGTGACACTTTAGCTAAATCTTGAAGGAAGCTAGGAATTCTCAGAAGCAGAGATGGGGAGAAAGTATTTCAGGCATCGGGAACAGCGTGTGAAAAAAAAATGTTAGGTTCAGGGAATAGTAAATAGACCAGTTTGACTGAACTGCAGAGTGAATGAAGAGGAGTAATATGAACTCAGTCTGGAAAGATAGGATGGACATCCAGAGAAAGAACTAATGGAATCTGAGTGCAGATTGAAGCACACTGTTTTCACTTTTTTTTTCATTTTTCCCTTTTGTTCTGTTTTACAATGTGACTAATGTAGAAATATATTTTATGTAACTGCATATGTATAACCTAAATCAGATTGCTTGCTGTTTTGGGGTAGGGGGGGCAGGGATGGAAGGAGAAAAAGTTGGAACTCAAAATCTTATAAAAGATGAATGCTGAAAATTGTCTTTATGTGTATTTGGAAAAATAAAATACTATTAAATAAAAAAATAAAATGATGATACTTTAAAAAAAAAGAAAAGAAAGCTAGGTTGGAGCAATATTGTAAGAATATTAAATGCCAGAAGACTTTGCAATTTCTTCTAAAAAAGGAAATCTGTTGCCACTGAAGTTTCTTGAGTATGGGAATAACATACTGTGTTATTCTGTGTTTTAGAAATCTCAGCATGCCATTTATGTAGAGGTTGAATTGGAGAAAGCAGAGACTGTAGGTAGAGAAACCAATTAGGAGATCTTTGTATTAGTTGAGGTCAGAGGTGAGGAAGGTTTGAACTAGTATGGTGGATGGGAGATTGGTAAGAGAGATAATTTGAAGGTAGAGTTAACAAGATCTGGCAACTAATATGGAAGGTGAAGAAGAGAGAAAAATAGAGGATGAATCCCAGGTTTTAAACCTGAGTGACTGGAAGGATGGTGGTGCTCTTGACAGAAATAGCAAATGTAAAAGTAAGGATAAGTTTGGAGTGAAAGATTTTGGACATCTATTTTAGAGTTGAGTTTGAGATGCTAAGGGGACATCCAGGTAGAAAATTTCAAGAGATGCTGGAATATTCACTAGGGCTAGTGTCTCCTCTATCCCCATCCCCTACCAAATGACCTTATGACTATTTTGTATATTTGCTTATGTACATGTTTGTCTCTCCCTGATAGATTGCAAGCTCCCTGTGGGCAGGAACTGTTTCACATTTGTCTTTGCATCCCTAATCTCTAGCATAATGCTTGGCACATTGTAGGCACTTATTAATGATAATAATGGTAGTAATAATGATAACAATAGCTAACATTTACATAGCACTTTAATATTTGTGAAGTGCAAATTTTTTTTAAAAAATTAAAAAATAAGATTTGCGAGGTGCTGCACAAATGTTATCTCATCTTAACCTCATGACATCTTTGGAAGGCAAGTACTATATTTATACCTATTTTACAAATGAGGAAGCTGAGGTATACAGACATTAAGCAACTTGCCCAGAGTCGCATAGCTAGATCATTAAATGATTGTTGATTGAATGTTCATACAGAGCAAAAGAAAGGTGGGGAGGGGAATTGTAATATCCTAAGGATATAGTCCATGATTTCCACTGTAAAGAACACCAGTTTAGATTTAAAATACTAGAGATCCCAAATGAGAAATATCAGAAGCTTTAAGTATCTAATCTTTACTAATGTTTTCTGTATTTCACTACTAAAAAGACTGGGGTTCAGAGAACAAGGGCAGAGACTCAGTTGCAAATTCTCCTTGATAGAGAAGTGAGAGTGAAAGGGAAGGACTGATTCTTCAGGGCTTGGAAATCTTTTCCTCCTCCATCCCACTCCCAATTTCCTAACCAAAATCAGTCCCTCACATTGACATTGAACCCGGTTATTCAAACTTCTTTCCCAATGTCTCTATCACAAAGGTTTCTGATGAGAAGGAAAGTATCATTATTACTATTATTATTGTTTGTCTCTAATACCTCATTTTCTAGGCCCAGTCATCTGGGTTTGTTTTCCTTTGTCTCAGCAGAAAAGCTTCTGGTGTTTATAGACAAGTCTTATGTTGAGGGAAGAGCAGAATGCCAGGCTGTTAGAGACACTGAACGCAATTCCTTGAGTCCCTTTGGAAACATGCTGCTCTGAGGAAGTTAGCCATATTTGGGGTGATGGTGATGTCTCAGATGGAGCTTGGGAATAAATGGCTGCTCTAGGTCAGCTACTCAGACAAATAATGAGCTAATTTCTCCTCAGCAGTGTCTCCTATGCATGCCAGTCGGAGTCTGCCAAGGAGTTACTATGCCTGGAAATGAATTACCCCTTTCATCAACACTTCCCCTGTGCCACAAACCCCTCGCTCAATTTCATGTTTAAATAGCTCACTCCATTGATTCTGGGTTATATGTGGTCATTTATTCAGAGCAAAAAGAGCGAGCCAGAAGCAAACAAAGAATAAGATGAGAGGAGGGAAGGATTTTATGCAGATAAAAACTCTGTGTGTATGTGTGTGTGCGTGTCTGTGTGTGTGACTAACCCTTGAATATTCTACTTTTCAGATTAGTTTTTTAAAAAATTCTTAATCCATGATTGCCTTCCCTCTGCAATCCAACATACTCCTGGGCAATTTTACTCTGTTGTCAGATTTTACGAGCTCAGAGAGTAGAGACTCATTGATACTACAGCTCAAGGAAAACCTAATTTGGGGGAGTGACTTTGGCAGCTTGGCATAGTGAGTAGAGTGTTGGAACTAAAGTCATTATTGTTGTTCAGTCATATCAGTCGTGTTTAACTCTTTGTGACCCCATTTGGAGTTATATTGGCAAAGATATTGGAGTGGTTTCCTTTTTTTCTCTAGCTCATTTTACAGATAGGGAAACTGAGGCAAACTGGGTTAAGTGACTTGCCTAGGGAACCAAAATCAGGAAGGCCTTAACTCTTATTCCACCTCTGATACTTATTAGCTGTGTGACTCTATGAAGGCAACCTAACCTCTCTGACCCTCAGTCCCTCATCTGTAAAAGGGGAATAATAACCCCTATAGTATATACATTTCAACTTGTAGCTGTGAGACTAAAATGAAATAAATAGGTAAAACATTCTGCAAACTTTAATGTACTAAACAAATGTCATTATTTGTGCTTTAAAAAAGTGTATCTTGGTTAAAGACAAAACTGAGCTAAGAGAAACAAGATATACTAATGAAGTAAATTCATCAACTGGGGTCCTATTAATTTTTGTATTGTCCAATTCAATAATTTGTATGTATCAAAACCTTCTACCTTTATTATAGTCTGACTTTGAATTCCCCTAATTTCTCTCCTTTCTTCTCTTGCTGTACTCCTTGGGGCTAGATAATAAGGGAGGGGGCTAATGAAGGAAGAAAATGTCAACATTTGAGCCTATAAATGCATGCTAATCTGTCTTAGTTTTGCAAGTCTTACTAGGCACCTAGGTGGTGTTCTTCATTTTCAAAGAGGACCAAAATGACATCACTATGTTAGATTCAGATTACAATGTGTCTGACTGTGGCTGATCAGACAAATATAAGTTCAGAATGTTCTACCACAGGTCGAGCACAAGTAGTCCATATGAGCATATGGACTGAATTCTCTAACTTTACCCATCTCTTTTAAGCTACTTCAATTCTGCTTTGCTCATAGAGCACAGCACCTTTTCTGATGAGGACATGCCATGCTAGGTGGTTCTGTATCAGTGTGTTCTATTTCATACAATCAATTATAAAGTTCTCAAGAGAGACCTTGAGAGTGCCCTTGCATCACTTCTTCTGACCACCACGTGACTGCTTGTTCTGTGTGAGTTGCGCATTAAAAAAGTCTTTTAGGGAAGTGTTTGGCATTTGAACAATGTGGTCAGTTGTAAAGCCAATCAGCAGTAGATTCCTGAGAGAATGCTACCGTGAAGAGCTTTTAAGATTCGGATTACACAGTATTAGTGAACACTATGTTTATTCCATTACAAAATCAGATTCAGTACAATGTTCATAGTATCAACAATTCACAATATCATATACAATCTTCAGAACAAGGAGAGTCTCAATATTATATCTTATTACAGAAAGGAACAAGGAACAAGAGAAGAATCAGCTGG
Source organism: Pseudocheirus occidentalis (assembly GCA_028646575.1). NCBI lineage: Eukaryota > Metazoa > Chordata > Mammalia > Diprotodontia > Pseudocheiridae > Pseudocheirus > Pseudocheirus occidentalis. Next base: position 256 of record JAQQSW010005645.1, on the reverse strand, counting down.
AAAGTTTCCCTAAGGGAGAAACCAGCTTCACATTTGAAAGATTCAATCAATCCAGCTAAGGATTCAATCAATCAATTAACAAAAGGAATGACCTAGTTTCGCTAAGAGGGAGTTGATTCAATCAACAATTCACAATATACTGATCTTCCACTCCTGCAGCAAACATTAACTTTAGTTTCCAAATAAAGTTCTTAGACAACCACACAATCCTTCCACCCCTTGATTTCCAACAAACCTCAGTTTAGTCCAAGGGGAG
>JAQQSW010005644.1:0-14138 GCA_028646575.1 Pseudocheirus occidentalis | reverse complement strand
CATGTCAACAGGGGAATTCACACCTTTTCACCAATGGACAGAGTTCTATACTTAACCCTAAGTTACTAGGATCTATTTAACCCTAAGTATATGATCTACTTAGCCCTAAGCATCTGATCAAACAAATTGATTACCATTACATTCATTTACCTTATGGACTAGAGCCAGAGTAAAAGTTAATTTGCATCTAATTGGTTAAGACATATGTTATACAGCAATATTGTGAGGATGATCGACTGTGAAAGACTTAGCTATTCTGATCAAGACAGTCATCCATGACAATTCCAAAGGACCTATGATGAAAAATGCTATCCACATCCAGAGAGAGAACTGATGTAGTCTGAGTGCAGATTGAAGCACACTTTTTAGAAACTTTATTTTTCTTTTATTTTTTGTCTGTTTTCTTTTCTTTTACATGGCTAATATGGAAATATGTTTTTATATAACTTCACATGTATAATCAATACCAAATAGCTCACCTTCTCAAGGAGGAGAGAGAGGTAGGAAGGAGAGAAAGAATCTGAAACTCAAAATTTTAAAAAATGAATGTTTTTACATGTAATTGAAAAATATTGAACAAAATAAAATATATTAAAACATAAAAGACGTTACAACTAAATGGAAGGATGATTCAAAGGTTTTCCTCAGAAGCAAGTAAGAGTTTTTCAAACGAGAATCCTTTTGTGGTCATGGAATGCCACAGCATGTATACTTGTGGACAGGGAAACACCAGACATGTACAGGGAATTGTACTTCCACAGTTCCTAAGCACAGACAGAATAACCCTTTTCTTTTATTTTTCTTTTAAATGCTACTTTATTTTTTCAATTCTATGTAAACATTCATTTAACGTTCATTTTTTAAAATAAAAATTTGAGTTCTAGATTTTCTCATTCCTTCCCTCTCTCCTACTTCCTAAGATGGTAAGCAGTATGATGTACGTTGTATATGTGCAATCATGTAAAACTCATTTCTGTATTAGTCATGTTGTGAAAGAAGAGATAAAACAAAAGGAAAAAAATAAAGAGAAAACAGTCTGCTTTGCTCTGCATTCAGACCCATTCAGTTCTTTTTCTGGATGTGGATGGCATTTTCCCTCATGAGGCTTCTGGAATGATCTTTGATCACTGTATTGTTGAGAAGGGCAGTCAACCATAGTTGATCATTATACAACGTTGCTGTTACTGTGTACAATGTTCTCCTGGTTCTGCTCACTTCACTTCGCATCAGTTTATTTAAGTCTTTCCAGGTTATTCTGAAGTCTATCTCCTTATCATTTCTTATAGCACATAGTGGGAATTTTCTAACAAACCTACTTTGATTGATAAGACTCAACCAGACAATCACCAGTAAAAATACCTCCCTTCCTGACTTTTATTCCCTGACAAATAACAGACCTCACAGAAATGAGGGAGTGATCCTGTACTCTTCCTTCTCCCTTACCTCTCATAGCCAATCAGTTGCCAGATCTTGTTGATTTACCTCTACAATCTATCTTAAATCTGGACCTTCTCTCCACTCCCATAACCACAATCCCAGTCCAAGTCTTTATCACCTCTTGCCTTGAATATTACAAAAGCCATCTAATTGATTTTGCAACCTCTAGTCTCTTTCCTGTCTCTCCCATCCTCTATATAACTGCCACATCTATATTCTTTTTCTTTTTTGCTTTTGGATGGGGGAAGGCAGGGCAATTGGAGTTAAGTGACTTGCCCAAGGTCACACAGCTAGTAAGTGTTAAGTGTCTGAGGCCGGATTTAAACTCAGGTCCTCCTAACTCCAGAGCTGGTGTTCTATTCACTGAGCCACCTAGCCGCCCCTCAGATTGCTACTCTTAAAGCACAGGTCTGACCATGTATGTTACTTCCCTTCACAAGAAGCCCTTCCAGTTCCAGTTCCCACAGGGTTAGGAGTGGGTGGTGGTGCTGGCCAAGCCTGCCACTAAATGTAGAGGTGAAGGTCCTGGGTGCAGGAGAAGCCCTCCTCTGTCTACAGTTCCTACTGCTGGAAGATATACATCAATATGGAATTTGTGGTCTCCTTTTCACACTCTCTCCTTCCTCCACTCCCAACCATCTCCAAAATGCTGGTCTAACGTCTCATTGTGACCTAGAAGTTGATCCTGTGTTCTGAAGGCTGTCAGTCAGTTAATAAACATTTATTAAGCACCTACCATATACTAGACACCGTACTACAAACTGAAGGGACAAAAAGAGGCAAAAGATGATTCTTACCCTCACGGAGTTCTCAATCTAGTAAAGGATGCAGGCAAACAAATACGTACAAATAAGCTACATAAGATAAATAGAAAATAAATGAGAGGGGAAGGCAATCGAATTAAAATGGGTTGTAAAGGCTTCCTGTAAGAGATAACATTTTACCTGGGACTTCAAGGAAGCCAGGGAAGACAGGAAGCAGAGATGAGGAGGGAGAGCATTCCAGACATGAGGAAAGCTACAGAAAATGCCTGGAACCAAGAGCCGTCTTGTTCACAAAACAGCTAGGAGGCCGGTGTCATTGGATACCGTCTGTCGTGGGATCTACCAAGCCGAAAAGGCTTTGAGTACAGCCCCAGAGACAGATTTCACCCACTGACAGAAGACTAGCCCGATGTGTCCCTTCCACCCCCTCACCCCATTATACTAGCTTAGCACAAAGAGGCTGATCAACATAAGACTGGCTGCTAGGGGACGGTGATTCTTAGATCCATATCCAAATGAGCCCTTCCTCTTGTCTGACCCTCTTCTACCTGTATAGTGATAGAGGTGGGGGGACAAAAAGGGGAACGGGGGGCTGCCGCAGATCGCTCATTACGCCGTGGCTATTTTTGTTGTCATTCAGTCATTTTGGTTGCGTCTGACTCTCTGTGACCCCATCTGGGGTTTTCTTGACAGAGATGCTGGAGCAGTTGCCATTTCCTTCTCCAGCTCATTTTACAGATGAGTAAACTGAGGCAAAGTGACTTTGCTCAGGGTCATACAATAAGTGTCTGAGGCTGTATTTGAACTCAGATCCTCCTGACTCCAGTCCCCACTTTGTGACCTGGCTAACCGTTATTATATCATTAGCAAACATTAATTACCCGTCGTAATCAATTCGAGAAAGAACCAGTGTTCAGTAGTTACTTGAGAGCCCTCCTGGGACTTGGGAAGACCTGGATTTTCCTCTTCCCTCTGGAACACACCGGTGGTGTGAGAATGAGAAAGTGTTTTGTCGTTGTTCAGTTATTCCAGTCGTCTTCACTTACATTTGGGGTTTTTGCGGCAAAGACACCAGAATGATTTGCCATTTCCCTTTCTAGCTCATTTTAAAGCTGAGGAAACTGAGGTAGAGGGTTAAGTGACTTGCCCAGGGTCATGGAGCCAGTATGTGTCTGAGTCCAGATTTGGACTCAGGTCTTCCTGATTCCAGGCCTGGCACTCTACCCACTGTACCACCCAGCTGCCCGTATGAGCAAGCAACTTAACCTCTTTTGACCTCAATTCCTAATCTATAAAATGAAGAGTCAGCCAAGACAGCCTCTCAGGTCCATTCCAGCTCCAAATCTGAGTTCCTATGTTCTGAGGCTTCCGGGAAACTCTCCAAAGCTGTAAATTGCAGAACAGTTTTAGATCTGCCTTTTAGAGGCAATTTCCTCAATGGAAGCGTCCTACACCGAAGCAATGCAGCAGGTATGGACTAAATTCAAAGGCTCAACGTGAGATCTTTGTCCAGCAACTAGCAAGGGTGTTGATGCACTTATGTTGGGAGGAACTAAGCCACGTGGACATTTTGGGTAAAAACGGAACTAGAAGTTTAAAATGGGGAAACTGAGTCAGAATAGAAGTTAAGTGACTTGCTCAGAGTCACTCAGGTAGTAAGTTTCAGGGGTAGATTTGAACTCAGGTCTTCCTGATTCCAGTCCCAGAGCTTTATCCTTTGTATCACCTCCTACCTAGGTTTAAGGGCCTATGTTTCCTTCTCCTGAAACAGGAAACAAAGTGTATTTGAACAGAACATATTTTAAATAGAGATATTGTTATTTTTGCCTTTTTTTTGGAAGGGCAATTGGGGTTAAGTAACTTGACCAAGGTCACATGGCTAGTTTTGTATTAAGTATCTGAGGCTGGATTTGAACTCAGGTCCTCCTGACTCCAGGGCCCATGCTCTATTCACAGTACCACCTAGCTGCCCCATAAGCAGTTCTTTCCACACAAAGGTCTGAGCACAAGGGATGATCTGGCACTCAGAGCAGCTCCAATATTGCTGCTGATGCCCTGTCCTCTTACTAACGTTTCAAGGACATTCTCAGTGATCTCAACCTCTAGGCCAGAGCCTCCCTAGGCCCATTAAGGGGCACAGAGGAAAGAGCTCTGGAGCCGGAGTTAGGAAGTTCTGAATCTCGTCCTGCCTCAGAAACCTGCTATCTGCATGAAGCTAGACAAGTGGCTTAATGTTTGTTTGCCTCAATGTCTTCACCTATACAATGGGGATAATAGCCAACTACCTCCCAGGGTTGTGATGAGGACAAAATCAGATCATTTTGTCAAGTGCTTTGCAAACCTTACAGCAATATATCAAGCTAGTTATCACTGGGATCATCCTCATCAGCATTGTAGGGCTTAGTAAACGGTCTGCTGAGGTCAAGAGACTGAATTGCAAAATATATCAGGCTCTGCAAACAGGGCCTCTTTGTATTATGTAAAGAGAGGCCAGAAGAGACTGCTCCTCACATAGCCACACAGATAGCCATCCGCATCAGCACCTTCGTCTCTGACTTCTAAATACTTACTGTAGAAAGCTAAACTCCCCAAGCCCCTACTTCTCCTTCTCTTAGATTAAATACCCTGATCTGCCTCCCTTGTATCATTTCCCCTTATGCAGGGAATGTGGGAATTCAGAAATAGGCTTTTTGGGGGAAAGCAGGTAGGGATTCACAGGTGGGCACCATCAGTGTTCTCAGCACTGTTCTTATTGTAATGCTAATAACATGCCTTCAGAGAACAAGAATTACAGGCAATTTTCTTTTCTTCAGACAAGATATGTGTGTGTTTGTGTATGTGTATGTGTGTATACATAATAGATATTCACTCAAGGAGCTTTAAAAGCTCTATGGAATGTTTCTAGTAGCAAAGAAAAAAATGTTGGTGGCAACTGTCACAACTCACAGATTGCTGTTAGCAGGAATTTAGCAGAGCGGTGGGAACTGAAAAAAAAATGTTGCTACCAGAAAAGAGAGAAGAGGAAAGAGGAGAAGGAAGAACAGGAGCAAAGGAGAGAGAGACAGAGAGGAGAGAGAGGGAGAGACAGACAGAGACAGAGAGACAAAGACAGAGAGACACAGAGAGAGACAGAGAGAGGGGACAGAGAGAAAGAGAGATGAAGACAGACAGAGAGAAAAAGACAGAGAGACAGAGAGAGACAGAGACAGAGACAGAGAGAGACAGAGACAGAGACAGAGAGACAGAGAGGAGACAGGGGAGAGAGAGGGGATGACATATTTCTTGGAGGTTCCTAGCTGGAGCTGGCACCAAAATGGTGCAGCCATTCCCTTTACCTACATCAAGCACCCCAGAGTCCATCCCTAAATTTCCTGACAATGTCCTTTTCCCCTTTTCCCCTGGGGTGGATACTGACCATCCATCCCCACCTCTGCCAGAGAGAATTTAGAACCTTGGCTTCCTTCTGACCTTCTTTCTCTCCTGCCTTTCTAATGAAGGTGGGCTCCTCCTCTTCACCCTTTAAGCCAGACATCCTGTTATGTTCTATAGGCTTCTGGATCTTCCTGTTCACTCTGCTTCTTCCCCTTACCCCCACCAGATCTTTCTGCCTACCTTGTAGCTCAATCCAACTCCTCCAATTAGAATATAAGCTTCTTGAGAGCAGAGGCAGTCTTTTTGTTTGTAAATCCTGACATAACATAATGCTTGGTATGCTATAAGTGCTCAATAGACTTTTTAAAATTCATTCTTGATTAATGAATTTTATTGAAAACCTTAAAGTAACTGAAAAGACATCATTGCTGGTATCCCAGGTACCTCACCACACTTCCAAGATCCACTCCCTTTCCTAATTCATGGAATGATGCCAACCAATGTAGTATGGTTTGCTTTCAAACTAAGCAGTGTAGTTAGTGGAAAGAACATTGACCCTGGAGATGGGAGACCCAAGTTCTTTAAATTGTAGTTCTCCTCACTGCCTGTGTGATATTAGTCTCTCTGGGACTTAATCACCTTATTTTGAAGAGGTTAGAGTAGGTGACTTCTTTCCAGCTCTAAATCCTATGAAACCCATTGATATTTCTCAGCGACACCAATATGTTGAGTTCCCAGGAGTGGAGACGGGAGACCATCAGGCTACCTATTAGTGTCAGACTTAGTGTGAACACCCAATTGACTTAGCCCATTAAAGCTTAGAACTCCCAAGCCCAAGAGATCCTCCTTAGCAACCTCAGTAAGTGGGATTATACGTGTGTACCACCACAGAGTATACAAATAATATCCCCTAATACTGTGCTAAAACCATTGCTATGTCACAGAAACTCCCTTGTGGGATATAGCTTTTTTCTTCAATTTCTCCTCTCATTTGAAACAGCACAGTATTCCTCCTGCCTATTTCCACAGTGGGCACAATTCATGTAACCTGTACCCCACACTTAAGTCTTAGGTTTATGTAGAACAAATTTAGTTTTAGTTACACTCTCATAATTCTTTGTCATTAGCTCACGGCTTCCCTTGAGCAATCTCAGGGTTTATGTCTAGGCTCTTGAAGAAAATATATAGTGCTCTCAGTTCCCATGTAACCATTAAGGCTGGTGAAACTTTGAATTGTTGATTGGATTTTATTTAATCTGACAAAAATGCCCAGGCTTCACACCCAAGCCCCAAAGCCTTTTCTTTTCTTTTCTTTTTTTTTTTTTTTACTCTTTCACCAATGACTTCTGTCTCCTCAGAGACCTATATTGTCCTCCATAATTATATTACCATATTAGGAAGAACACTTCCCCTCTCTGTCCATGCCAAAAGAAAGCATTTGGTGTTTCTAGAACCAGACAACTCACCCTTCTGGTGGGTCTCATCTTCCCCAGGGCCCTTTGTGTTCTATAGACCCTGGTGTCAAGCCCCACTCCTTTCCGGTGAGGGGAAGTGCTCTTAGGGATGCCAGGGAGTTGACTCTCATTCTCTAGATTGTCAAAGTCTAGATAATTCACAGCCTCAAGGAAGGGCAACGCCCAGTCTTACTCTTCCATGATGGGGCTCTGTCCCTTGCTTTTTTACCAGCTCCAGGTCTTGCTGGGCACAGGAAATCTTTTTCTGCATCCAAGAATTTTTCTTCTGCCCTGCCTTCCCCCCAACATTGACCCAAGTTCTTGTGTCTCTTAGCTTGGCCCAGGGACTTGTTGACACTATGCCACAACCACCTCTATGGATGCATAGTTTTCTGGAGGGGACTCACAGACTCTTGGCCATCAGCTCCAGGAAACTGTCCCTGGCCAGAATCTGCACACACCCCCTTTCCCTTGCCGTTTTCCTCCGCAGATCTCGTTCTTCACATCTCGTCTCTGCTCTTGCTTTTAAAGACCAAATCCAAGGGTAGAGCCCAGGTTTATGAACAGGCCAAGAATCAATCAGCCTTAATGAGATGTCCATGGGCCAAGTACCAAGGGCAAGGCAAGTTCACCCCTAATTAAAGAGACACCATGAGGGTCAGAATAAAGGGCTCCCCCTCGTTAACCCTCTTAATAAGGAGCTAACTTTCATAAGGACATAAAGAGAGCTGTAGGCCGGCCTTATCAGGATCCCTTCAGTACACCCTTATACTTACAAGTCCAAAAGTGTGCTGAGGTTTGGGAAAACTCTGGGAAATAGTGCCATATGTATCTCCACAAAGGACATCAAAAAAGGAAACTGGGTTCTCTATGGATTTTTGCCTCTGCTCATTTTCCGTAGATTGAGCTGGAGCCAAAGGGCACAATCCTTACTTCCTTTTCTTACCCTCCCCCCTTTCAAAAAAAAAAATCCCAATTGCTTTCTCAGTGTCTCAGCTAGAATTCTTTCTGTTGGAATCTAGGCTTTCCATCTTTCCCATTCATGCATTCCCAAATGGACTATTTGAAGTAGGAAAACCACACTGGAAAACATTTGAAAGAGGGTTTCCTGAAACACTCAGCCTCTCCCTCTTTCTCCCCATTGTTCCTTGGCTCTGTGTGAGGTGTGGTGTGTGTGTGTGGGGGGGGGATGGGAGAGAGGTGTTTGAGGCCCAGAAAATTAGCTAAATTCACTTATTGAGAAAATTCTTGAAGCCAAGCTGGAGCAGTGACTACATACAGGTCTCTCTACCGGAGGAGGACAGAATTTAGGGGTGAATTAAAATTTAAAAACAAAACCCCCCCAAAAACCCCAACCCCACAACACAGGCAGAGAAATGAGGTCTTCTCAGAAATGTGTTCTGACAGTGTTCTCTCAGTTTCAGCTTCAATTTTATACTTTTTGGGTCGTGGTGGCACCTGGCCCACTGAGGGGAGGAGGCAGTGCTTAGAGATGCAGTTACTTTCCTTTGCCAGAATTCAGGGAGAAGCAAGCAGGAGGAGAAACAGCCCTTGTGGTCTGCTATGTATAACCAGGGAAATGAGAGTGCCAAATACTGAGCCACTCAGACCTCTTAGCTTAAATGAGGGGAAATTAATGTTTATTTTTATTTTATTGTTTTGTTTTTTTCCTTTTTCTTTTTGGAGGGGGAAAGGCAGGGCAATTGGGGTTAAGTGACTTGCCCAAGGTCACATGGCTAGTATTACATGTCTGAGGCCATATTCGAACTCATGTACTCTTGACTCCAGGACTGGTAGTCTATTTACTGTGCCACCTAACCACGCCGAAACTAATTTTTAAAAAGATGGATAGCATGGAAATAAAGACTGGGCTGTGATAGGTACATTGCACAGCTAGATAGCTCAGTGGATAGAACTGGGCTCAGAATCAGGAAAACTCATCTTCACGAGTTCAAATCTGGCCTCAGACATTTACTAGCTGTGTGATCTTAGGCAAGTCATTTAACCATGTTTACTTTAGTTCTTCATCTGTAAAATGAACTGGAGAAGGAAATGGCAAATCACTCCAGTATTTTTGCTAAGAAAATTCCAAAACTGGGTCATGAAGAGTTGAACATGACTGAAACGACTGGACAACAAGAAGGACGGCACAGATCCACCCATAAAACCCTTTTACTGGCCTTCCCATCTATTCCAGGGGTAGGAGAAGACATGTGTTTCTGAGTTGAGGTAAAGGATGATGGAGAGAAGACTGGATGGTGTGAATTTTTTTACTTGCCTGCTCCAAAATCTCTGGAAGAATTTACAACACAAAATCTCTGCATTGAGCAGGTGCCAAATTTCCAGTTGGCCTCTGGAAAGTCCTGGGTGGGGAGCCAAAAAGGTGTCTTCTGACAAACATATTATTTATACCCTCCTAGCAGATAGATTTCCTGATATCCATCTTAGCAAAGGAGATAAAACTTCTCGTTCTTTAGTTCAACTAGTAGGAAGTATCTGTTTAATTTTGAAATAGCCACAGGCCTTTAAGCTTTATTCATTCCATGCCACGTTGACATACCCAATTAAGTGGGTTTCATGTGCAAAGCATCATGCCTGGGGTAAGGAGCACAGGGATGAAACACACTCAGTTCTTCCAGTAACTTTCAAAGGTCAAATGGGTCCTAAAGAAGGTCAGCCTGCAGATACCACTATGACTTTTTTTGAGGGGGGAGAAATGCTTCTACCAGAAACTTGGTAAGTAACTTGGACCTATGACTGGCCCGGAGCTGTTCCTTATTTCTCCTCTTCCAGGTAACATGTTGTTTCCAAAGACACCTATCACATTGGTCTGGATCAGAACTGACTTGAAGGAAAATCATGATATGGGTGAAATTCCTTTTTAGTGCTTGCCACCTTTAGTGCTACCCAGTTGGTTGGTTTTTTTTTTTTGTGCAACCCTGCAGTTGCACAAGGTTTCTCATAGTGAGACCCCAAACAATGGGATAACATCTTAAACTCTCATTCCATTTTCTAGTTGATCCAGACATTCCAGTCCTTTTATTTACCCAGGCCATTCTCTTGGGCTGGGATTTTTCTAGTCTGATTTTGGTTTCTTTGTGGTCTTGTACTGCTTTGGCCCACCCTGACTTGCTGGTCTCTTCCTAGGAAGTGCAGTAACACCAAAGGCTATCGCTCATTTGCTGGGATGTGCATGTCCTCTAGGTACAGAGCAGAAGTAGAACAATGGGGAAGATGTTTTGGTAGAGAGGGCTCTATGCCACGTAAGTGACAGCTTTCTTCTATTGGGTCCAGTCACTCTTAGTTAGGATAATTTGGTGGAATGGAGGCTTTTTAGGTCTGTCTTTGGAAAATGGAAGAAGGAAGTATCTGCCTGGAATTTGGACCTACAGCAACATGAAGGGGTTCAAAACGGAGTCTGTATAATGCTGCTCTCTGGCTCCTAAATGGTCCAGTTTTAAGGACAGACCTTCACTAGCCACTAATTACAAACAGTAAAGTTCACAGCCACAAATGCTTCGTGTTAAGAAAATAGCTGTAAAGCCTCTTGGAAATCTAGCCCAATCCCTTATAGAAGAGAAAACTGACTTGTTCAAGGTCACACCAGTCATAAGTAAATAAGGTGGGATATAAAATCAGGTCCTCTGATTCCAAATCCATCTTTCTGCCCTTTTAATTTTAGCCAATACTGTCAACCTCCTCTCAAAAATATCTAAAGAGAGAGGGGGCAGCTAGGTGAATAGAGCACTGACCCTGGAGTCAGGAGGACCTGAATTCAAATGCAGACTCAGACATTTGACAGTTACTAGCTATGTGACATTAGGTAAGTCACTTAACCCCAATTGCCCTGTCTACTACCCTCCCCTCCAAAAAAAATCTAAAGAGAGCTGCTAGTGAGGATTTAAGCTTTCACCTACTTTTAAATTCCTGGCCAGCCCACTTTTGGGAGCTAACAAGGCCAGGGGAAAGGAAAAACACTGTCCTAGACTCAAGCCTAAATTCTGGTCCTGGTTCTTCAACTAAATAGCCAAGAGACCTTAGATATGTCACTTCACCTCCATGGCTTGTTTCCTCAGTCTTAGATGAATTTGAAGTCACCATTCAGTTCTATCATTACAAGAAAACAGCTCAAAGAGCTGTCTAGCTGGGGGAAGAAGAGAGGGTGACAAAAGGTCTGGTTAAACCCACTACTGAGAATTGTCTGGCACAAGAATGGACATTGAACAGACTCTCCAGTGTGACCTACTAGTGCTAACAGAGAAGGCAATCCAGTCCCCACCCTGTGGGATCCACTTACATTGTCTTCATTCCATGGACAAAGGCCAAGAAATTCCTAGTTAACAAACTGATGGAATTCCATTTGGCCACATCAGCCTTGGAACAGAAGGAGCTGAGGTTGGGACTGTCTCTGGGGACTCCAAAGTGGGAGTTTTCACATCAATCAATCAACCAATCAGGAGCATTTATGAAGGGTCTGACACATTCCAGGCACTATGGTATACAGTAGGGATACAAAGACCAAAGTGAAAAAAAATAATACATGTTCCTAAGGTGCTTATTTTGGGGAGACACAGTGGTATGCGTATTGAACTGTCCTGAAAAAAAAAAAGTTCACACGATACAGTTTTATGTTTAATCTGCATCACTAAGCATTTTCTTCATCATTTTCTTTAGTCTAGATTATCAACAACACAATCAAGCCCTGATTTTTAGCATTTGCTGATTTCCTAGGAGTAAATTCTCATACTAAAAATTTAACAATTAGCCCAAGGTGGATTTGAGCTAGACGGAACATACCTCTGGGGAGACAGTAAATATACACACACACACACACACACACACACACACAGACTGAGATGAAAGACAGGGAAGAGAGAGAGAGAGAGAGAGAGAGAGAGAGAGAGAGAGAGAGAGAGAGAGAGAGAGAGAGAGAGGGAGAGAGGGATGAAGAGGGAGGGAGAGATGGAGGGAGAGAGAGAGAGGAGAGGATCCCAAGAAACTTAGTACAGTTTTAAACTATTAAAGCTTAAGATCTATAAAGAATAAATACACAGTAAGTGTAAGGAAAGTGGATGGGTGGGGGGAGGAACCTAGCAGTTGTAGGGAGTGGGGGAGGGACTCAGGAGTCCTCCTATAAATGGTGGTATTTCAGCTTTGTCTTGGAGGAGGAGAATGATCTCAGGAGGCAGAAGAGAGGAGAGAGACCTTTCTAGGTATGTGTGATTGCCAGTGCAAAGATGTGGAGAAGGAAGATGGAAGTAGATAAAAGGCTGCACTGTAAAGCGTAGAAAGGGAAGTATTTGTGTAGTGGGGCTGAAAAGGTAGGCCAGGGTCAGATTGTGGAAAAAAAGCCAGATAGAAGAACTTGTACCTGAACCTAGAGGTAATAGGGAGACACTAAAGTTTACCAAGTAGGGTAATAACCTAATCATATTTGTGCTTAAGGGAAATGACTTTGGCAGCTGTGTGAACAGGTTAGAGAGGGAAGATGAGGCCGAGGAAGGTAGACCAGTTAGGACAACAGTCTAGGTGAGAGGTGATGGAGATCTGAAGTAAGGTAGTGGCTGAATAAGTAGGGAGAAGGGCAGAATGTGAGAGATGTTATAGAAATAGGCTTTGACGGCAGTCTCTGATTGGCAACTGATTTCAACAGATCAGATGGATGTCCCTAAAGAGGAGGTGATGATGATGCTCTCAGTGTCATTGTGGCTCATGGCTTTCCTTCACCTCAGGTGAAATTGGATCACTTAAACCCAAGACCACGCTCTATGATGTGCAGCTAGATGAGCAGACCATTCTGTGCTAGGGCAGAGTGTTATCATAGACAACACTGTGGGTATTGTCTGAAGTTTCTCAGAAATATTATTTAACATCACCCCCTGGGTTTCCTGATGATTCAATTCAATTCAATTTGGCATTACTGAGTGCCTACTATGTGCCGGTCACTGTGCTAGGCATTGAGACTACAAAGCTAGAGCTAACACTTCTCCCAGGCTCTTTGCTCCTTCACAGGAAGACCTGTACAGGCTGGGATTCAGGCCACCCACCTGTGCTAGCTCCATCACATGGCCTTCTGAAGCCATCCAGAAGCTATCCACTCATCTCTGGAGTGAGAGTTTGCTGAGCCCTTTCCAGGGCTGCTCATCCACCTTTGGTGTCCCCCTGCCACTCCACTCTCACCTGTGGCTCCAGGAAGCTGTAGCACATGAAGTGGTCACACCCTGGTAAACCTCTCAGCAGATGGGCTAAATCAGGTTGAGGATAACCAACAGGCCTCAAACCCATCAGTGGGTTAGAGGGGTGCCTACTCCAAGCATATGAAGACTTCCCTTAGCAGAATGGGCAGAGAACAATTTGTTCCAATGGCTGAAGCAGATACTGTGGAGCACTTAGAGCTTAGTCAGATATCCAAGATGCCAGGGTCATCCCCTGCATCTGAGGCCATTGCCAGTTGTCTTGACTTTTGTCTTTCCATTGGACTTCAATGACTATTTTTTGGAGGGGGGAGGGCAAGGCAATTGGGGGTAAGTGACTTGCCCAAGTCACATAGCTAATAAGTGTGTCAAATGTCTGAGGCTGGATTTGAACACAGGTCCTTCTCACATCAGGCCTGGTGCTCTATTCACAGTACCACCTAGCTGTCCCTATTTCAATGACTCTTTTTTAAAAAATTATTTTAGTTTTCAATATTCATTTCCCAAGCATTTTGAGTTATATATTTTCCAATTTCTCCCCTACCCCCATCCCAAGATGTCAAGTATACTGAATACCCCTTTCCCCAATCTGCCCTCTCTTGTATTTCCCCATATCCCCCCTCCTTACTTTCTTGTAGGTAAGATGGATTTCTTTTTTTAAAATTTTAAAATTAAAAAATTTTTTCATTCACTTGTTTTAGTTGATAAGATTCAGTTTTATGATCCCTTGAGTTTCAAATTTTCTCCCGTCCCTTCTCCCCTCACCATGGTGGCATGCAATCATGTATAGGATCTGCAAATACTTTCACATTGTACAATAGTTTGGTTGTACAGAAGGGTTGTAACCAATGGAGTGAGCAGTGGGAAAAAAGAAAGAAAATCAAACATGAAAAAGAATGATAGCATGTATTGCTTCA
>JAQQSW010005643.1:0-14139 GCA_028646575.1 Pseudocheirus occidentalis | reverse complement strand
AGTAATATGTAGAAATGCTGATAAATTATGTGGGCTTATTTTGTATCCTGCAACTTTGCTAAAGTTATTAATAATTTCAAATAGTTTTTTAACCTGTTCTATAGGATTTTCAAAGTATAACATCACATCATCTGCAAAGAGTGATAGTTTTGTTTCCTGATTGTTTATTCTAATTCCTTTCATTTCTTTTTCTTCTCCTATTGCTATAGCTAACTTTTCTAGTACAAATTAAATAATAGAGGTAATAATGGACATCCTTGCTTCACCCTAGATTGTGTTGGGAAGGCTTCTAGGTTATCTCCAGTATGGATAACACTTGCTGATGGTTTTGGATAAATATTACTTATCATTTTAAGGTTAAACTCCATTTATTCCTATACTCTCTTGTGCTTTTAATAGGAATAGGTGCTATATTTTGTCAAAGGCTTTTCCCTGCATTTATTTAGATAATCTTATGATTTCTGTTGGTTTTGTTATTTATATAATTCCTAATATTGAACCAACCCTGCATTCTTAGTATAAATCCTACATGGTTAGGTGATATATTGTTGTAATTTCTTTGCTAGTATTTTATTTATCATTTTTGTATCAATATTCATTAGAGAAATTGGTCTATAATTTTCTTTCTCTGTTTTGGCTCTTCCTGGTTTGAATATCAATACTATATTTGTGTCATAAAAGAAATTTGTTAGATATGTGGCATAATTTACTCCATTCAATCTCTTCCCTCCTTCTTCCAGTGTAATTTTCTTTTTCACCCCTTTATTATGTTTTTTCTGGGGGTATTATCCCATCAAAGTCATCTTTTATCCACACCATCTGCCTACATATACTCTTTTGAATTGCTCTTACAGTAATAAAGTTGCTAAGAGTTACAAATATTATCTTGCTATATAGAAATATAAACAGTTTAAACTCATTGAATTTCTTATGTTTTCACTTTCTTCTTCCTTCTTTACCTTTTTTAATGATTCAGTTGAGTCTTATATTTGAAGATTAACTTTTTTTTTTTATTCAGTTCTGGTCTTTTCCTTAGAAACACTTGAAAGTCCCCTGTTTCATTAAACATCCATTTTTCCCCAGAAAGGTTATATTCTTTATGCTGGGTAGGTGATTCTTGGTTGTAGTCCTAAGTCCTTTGCCTTCTATCATATCATATTCCAAGCCCTTTGGTTTTTTAATATAGAAATTGTCAAATCCTGTGTAATCCTTACAGTAGTTCGTCAATATTTGAATTGTTTCTTTTTGACTGCTTGTAATCCTTGCTCCTTCATTTGTGAGTTCTGGAATTTGACTATGATATTTTTGGGAGTTTTCATTTTGTGATATCAGTGATCAGAGGATTCTTTCAATTTCTGTTTTTCCCTCTGATTCTAATATATTAGGGCAGTTTTCTTTGATAATAGCTTCCCCCCCCCTAAATATTATTTTCTTTTTTCCAATTACATGTAAAGGTAGTTTTCAATATTCACTTTTATAAGATTTTGAGTTCCAGTTTTTTTCCTCCTTCCCTCCTTTCTAAGATGGCAAGCAATCTGATATAGGCTATACACATACAGTCCTATTAAACATAATTCCACATTAGTCATGTTGCGAAAGAAAAATTAGAACAAAAGGGAAAAACCATGAGAAAGAAAAAAAGGGCAAATAGTACACATTGATCTGCATTCAGACTCTATAACTCTTCTTTTGGATATGGATGGCATTTCTGATCATGAGTCCTTTGGAATTGTCTTAGATCTTTGCATTTGCTGAGAAAAGCCAAATTTATTAAAGTTGATCATTGTGCAATGTTGCTGTTAATGCGTACAATGCTCTCTTGGTTCTCCTCACTTCACTCCGTATCAATTCATTTAAGTCTCCATACATAGCGGCCACAATCCAGTACAATTGTCTCAGCCGATGGGCCAAACCAGGTTGAGGGTAATTGGCAAATCTCAAACCCAACTGGTGAGTTAGGGAGTAACTACGTGGAGCAAGGAGTTCCCCTGATAGGTTGGGCAGATGAGAACAATATATTTTACTGGTGATGAAGATGGCTGAAGCAGGCCCTGTGGAGCACTCTGAGTTTGATGAGACATAAAAGATGTCAAGATCACCAACTACATCATGGGCCATCGCCAGCCATCTTGACTTTCACTGGACTTCAATGACTCTGAGAACACAAAGAAAAACAAAAAGAATGAAAGTTATTGCCCTCTAGGAGAGGTGCCCATGCAGAGGCATGGATCCTGGAGAGGCATGAAGGATTAAATATGGCTGGCCTGGATACTTTCCTTAAAAATAGAGATTCTAGGAGGAAATGCCCAATCATAAGAAGAGATACCCGGTGTGAAGTTGTCTGCTGGGATGAGTCAGCCTTCAAGAGGAAAGTGAACCTTCAGAGTTTGAAAATAACAAGGGCAAAGAGAAGTTCCAGAGTGAGAAAGCTGCTCTAGGATGATGGAGAAAGACACCTCCAGAGTCACAGTTAGAGCTTAGAGAACAAAGAAAATTTCAGGTATAACCAGTGGATAATCCTACTCTTCCACTGATATCCTTCAATATGAGCAGAAAATGAGGGAGACCCTGCCACCTTTGGTAGCATCTGCTGTCAAGAATTTATGGAAGAAGAGATAAAAGCTGCACAAATTGGACAAAAATGAACAGGACGCATTATTCAGGGTTAGAAGGAACATTCTAGCTGATGAGAACACAGATTTGTTTTTTTGTCTGTGTAACCCTGAGTGAACATTGGATTTTTTTTTTCTCCTCTACATTCCTTTTGACTTAGCCACTGTTTTTGAACTAGAATTCCACATACCTGAAGCTTACAGTTTAGTGAAGACTGACATGCCAGAGTCAGTCTGTCAATCAGTCAGTGAGCAAGCATTTATTAATGGCTTACTATGTGCCAAGAACTGTGCTAAGTGCTGGAAAAACAAAGAAAGACAAAAGAGGGAAGCAAACAAAACATTTTTAGTTGAGCCATAGGTTAGATAATGCTTTTCTATTGAAATAGCCAATTTTTTTTCCTAGCCTTTTTCTGCTACAAGTTTGTTCAAATCTATGTTCAATTCCAGCTTTCTCCTTCACAAACCAGTCTTAGTAACTTTATGCCTTCACTTCCTATTACCACTTTTTCCAGGACTATAACTTATGTAATAATCTCTCATATTTCCTTAAGGGTCGTCAGGCCTTGATTTGATGACCATTGTGGTAGGAAAAAATACACTAAAGTCTTCTGCCATGCAGGTTAGACTAGTTTTTTTATGAGGGGGAAGGTAAGGAGATTGGGATTAAGTGACTTCCCCAAGGTCACATTGCTAGTAAGTATTAAGTGTCTGAGGCCAGATTTGAACTGAGGTCCTCCTGACTCCAGGGCAGGTGCTCTATTTACCACTAGCCACCCCAATACTAGTTTTTCCTTAAACAGGTATTAGAATCATCTTTGTAACCTAATTGGCTCAAAGGACTAAATATTGGATTTTTGATGGTTGCTTCCTAATGGTTTAAATACAAGAAAGCCAGTGCAGGAGGCATAAATAAATAAATAAATAAACAAATAAACAAACAAACAAATAAACAGATAAATAAATACACAAATACTTAAATACATAAATAAATAAACAAATAAACAAACAAATAAACAAACAAACAAACAAACAAATAAATAAATGAATGAATGAATGAATGAATAAATAAATAATAAATAAACCCTATTTGAGATTCCATCCAGCAGACCAGCATGGAGAACACAGAGGGAGGGAACCTATACTCAACAGAGTCCTTGATATAGCTAAGAGAATCTCCTTCTGTCTCATTATAATCTCAAAGCTGAACCAGTAGACCTGCCTGAATCAGTTCTGTTTTTCTGTTTTTTATGTTGTTTTTATAGCAGACCTGACAGTCATTTGTCAGGTCTGCCGTAAAAAGAATCCTTTTCTCAGGAGTGGGCGGGCCTAGCCAATCACTGAGACGTTTTTCAATTTAGAAATTCTATGATTCTGTAACTTTTTTTTTCTCCCTTTTTGCTGATCCTTTTCCTCTCCCATAATAACCTTCATTTTTCTATGGGAGAATCAGATCTGAATCATGGATTTGTAGTTAGAAAGGATCTTACAAATCATTTAGTCCCATAGATGAGGTTCCTAGAGTTTAAACATCTTGCCAAAAGTTAGACAGATAGGAATAGGTTCAGAGCCCAAGTTCATATTTAATGTTCTTTTACTCTGCTAACCATAATGTTTTCAAATTAAAATTCATGAATTTTTATATTTAAAAAATTAAATCTTAGATATTTTAAAATTAAATTTTATATACTTTAATATTTTTGAAATTTGATTTATATAGCTTATATAAAGCTTATATAAGCTTATCTATAGCTTACATTTTATTTTAAAATTGATTTGCTTATTTACTTTTAGTTTACAAGATTCAGTTCCACAATCCATTGAGTTTCAAATTTTCTCCCTTCCCTCTCCCCAATCCCTCCATGGCACCTTTCAACAAGTATAGGATCTGCAAATACTTTCACATTGTACATTAGTCAGGTTGTAAAGAAGGGTTGTAACCAAGGGAGTGAACAATGGGGAAGAAGAAATAAACCCAAACATGGAAAAGAACAAGAGCATGTTGTTTGCTACAGTCTCCATTTAAACTCTGTTCTTTCTAGATCTTTCTATGAATGTAGACATCTCCTTCCATTCTAAGACTTTTAAAGATGTCTTATAATTGTGCGTTGCTGAGTAGAGTCCAATTGATATTTTAAAAATAAATGTACATATTTTGATTTTATTAATATTTAAAAATGAAATTTAGTTTTATATTTATAAAGTTAAGTGTTATGTATTTTATTTTTTTAATTAGATTTTCTATATTTTAATATTTAAACTAAATTATATATTTTTAATATTTTTAAAATTAAGTTTTATATAGTTTTAAATTTAAATGTTATTTTATTTTTGGATACATATTCTCTTCGTCCCTACTCTACCCTTACATTGAGAAAGGAAGAAAAACAAGATGTGTTAAAAACATGTATCTAGTATGTATATTTTCTGTGGTTTTGGAACCATATACATTCTGTAACCACATTATGGGACTAAAGTAATTACATACATTTCCTTACACGATCATACCAGAATCATAAAGCAGGTACCACAGTTTAATGATAGTCTCATTTTAATAATGAGGAAACTGTGATACAGCCAGGTAAAGTGACTTGCCCAAAGTCACACAAGCACTAACCAGTGAAGGTGGGGTTCAATACCAGGCCATAGGATATAGAGTTCCTGGACTTGAACTCAGCAGACTAACTCTAAATTCTTTTCTTTTCCAACTATACCACGAAGAAACTCCATCAGGGCAGGACTTCTTTATGTCCTTCTTACACCCAGAACATCCAGCACTGAATGAATATTTGTTGACCAACTGACTGATGGAGTCCAGCCCAGTTCTCTTAGAATCTTGTGTTGGGTTTTCTGTGCATCTGTACTTCATTCCACATCTGACCTTCTCTTAGTCTACGTGCTGAGAGACCCCAATTTACCAGATAATTTTCACTTTTCCCTGTAATTGTGTCGTGTTTTTCTCCCTCTGTGCTTCAGTAAAATGAAAAATCCCAAACTGTGCATTTTTTTTAAATAAAAAGAATCATTGGATTAAGTCTGGGAAACTCTGAAGTTTGTTGAACTCAGTAAGGTCTCCATTTTGAAGTTAGTAATTTGACAGTATTTTTCATAAAAACTAGAAAATATGGAAATTGGACAGGAAGACAGCATGTTCTGAAGTAGATGCACATGCAGAATCAAAACGCCTTCAGATCATCTTTGGCTGCAGTGTTTTTATGGAAGTTGAGAACAGACAGCAGCAATTGAAGCCACCGAGGGTGATGAATGCCCTTTTCCAGGATCCAGGGTTTGTCTTTGCACTCTTAACCCTAGACTATTTCTGGTCTCTCAATCAATAGAGCTAATGATAGATATAAAACAAAGCCAACAAACAAACAAAAAAATAGATCTTTTCATTCTGAGTATTCTCTTAGCTAATAGTCCAATTCAGTAACCAGTGGTACTAGGTCATTTCTTACAAGAGCGTCTTTAAAGGTAGCTACCTGGTTGGCATAGTGCATTAGAGTCCTGGGCTTAGAATCAGATGGACCCAAGTTCTGATCCCACCTTGGCTACTTACTATTTGTGTCATCTTGGGCAAGTCATTTGTCTATCTGCCTTATTTTCTCATTGGTAAAATAAGATAATATTAGCACCAGTCTCAATGTTGTTGTAAGGATCAAATGAAAAGACATTTACAATGTACTTGGCAAACCTTAAGCTGCTATGTAAAAGCTAAAAATTACTATTATTATTTCACAAACTATAATATTCTCTCTGCAGCT
The DNA here is from genome assembly GCA_028646575.1 of Pseudocheirus occidentalis. Taxonomy (NCBI): domain Eukaryota; kingdom Metazoa; phylum Chordata; class Mammalia; order Diprotodontia; family Pseudocheiridae; genus Pseudocheirus; species Pseudocheirus occidentalis. Next base: position 7,763 of record JAQQSW010005643.1, on the reverse strand, counting down.
GCAACAAAGAAATTCTCTCTGTCATTTAAGCGTGTGTCACTGTACCTCAAGGCATATGTGAAGGATGCTGTTTCCCTGAACCTCTTCTCCACCCATGACTGCCCAGCAAAGTTAAAGCCATGGCATGGAAAGCCTCTTAAGGAACTTGTGCAAGCAAGTTCCTAAAGGAATTGGAAAAAAAAAACAAAACGACAATTCCCTGAGTATCTTTAAGGCTTTGCTTTTTTCTTCTATTCTGAGCCCACAGATTTGTGAGTAATGAACAGTATGTGAAAAGCTGTGCCACAGTGGTTTGTTCTTTGATCCTGGATAAATGAAGGGGACAATTCAGTAACAAATTTAATATTTCAAGGAGTGGTGATTTCATTAGCAAAGGCTGGCTCTCTACTTATAGAATTTCTATGTGCCTCAGTAAACAGTCTATGTGAATTTTTATGGTCAAGAGGGGGGCAGGAAATCATTATCCTATGACCATCCTGGCAATCAACTTCTCTGAATTTAGATAGACTGCTTCTCAGAGGATAGAATATTCCTCACAGGGCTTGGAGCTGAGAAAGTATCTCCTAGAGGGCTGTCTTTTAGACCTTAGTATGGTGATATGACCTGGTAAGGACTCTGATTTAAAAAAAAGTTCTGCAAAGAGAAATGCCCAAAGTGGAATAACATTTAGCAGAGAGAAGAGAGGCAAAACACAAAATTGTCAATGTCATTAAACAGCTATAAAATGCCTACTATGTGCCTGGAACTGTACTATGTGCTGGGGCTACAACAAAACCCCAAAGAATAAAAAGACAGACTCTGCTCTCAAGAAGTTTATAATCTAATGGGAGAAACGACATGAAAAAACACTCAAATAAAATGTAATATATACAGGATAGATAGGAAATGATCAATAAAGCAAAGCATTAGAATGAAGAGGTAAGGGGAGAGGCTTCCTGTAGAAGGTGGGGTTTTTGCCGGGACTTGAGTGAAGCTGGAGGAGCCAGGAAATAGAGCTAAGAAGGGAAAGCATTCCAGGTAGAGGGGGAAATGCCTGGTGTTTAGAGACAGAGAAACAGCAGGGAGGCAGGGTCACTGAATTCAAGAGCATATGTGTGGGGAGGGCTTGAGATGCAAGAAACCTAAAAAGGTGGGAATGCAGCAGATCGAGAAGAACTTGGAACCAAACAGAGGATTTTGTATTTGATCCTGAAAATTATAGGAGGCCATTGGAGTTTTTTGAGTAGAAAGATGACATGGTCAAACCTGACCTTCAGGAAGATAACTTGGGCAGCTGGAGGGAGGATGGACCAGAACGGGGAGAGACTTGTGGCAGGCAACTGTAATAGCGTGAGCATGAAGAGATGCCACCAGGGAGGTGGCAGTATCAGCAAAAGTTGGAATGGGATAGTAGCCCTCAACCTCGATGCCGTGTCTGAACCATGATTACTCTAGAGCCATCATCTTGCCTGTTCCCATCGAAAGAACCTCCATCAGGCAGATAGAACTTTATGCTATCTTGCCTTTAGCCCCTTTTCTTCACCCCTTTCCCTCACTCCTTTCCCTCTTGGACCTCTGGGTCTACATTTCTCCATCTATTAAATGAGAGAGTTGAACTAGGACATTTCTAAAGTCCCATATAACTCTAACATTTAATGAGTTTGTGATTCTAAGTACTACATAAAGAATGAGTCCAGTTTTACTCCTTCATGCCATTCCCCCTAAATGGGCCATGTCCATAGTAGGGCATGAAAGTAGTCTTTCTGTTGCTTCCCAGTTAAAGAGCATGAGGCAGTATTCAAGTTGAAATTCTGTTGCTGGATCATTAAGACAGATGGATAGCCTGTGTATTCTAGTCTGTACTTTTACTAGCATCATCGATTACAAGATCATAGAGTACTTTAAATACACTATCTCATGTGATCTCCAAAACCAACCTGTGAGGCAGGAAATACAAGTATGATTGTCCCCATTTTAGAGATAGAGAAACTGAGGGTCAGAGTAGTTAAGTGAGTGTCTCATAGTTCGAATAAAACAATCTCATTCTTGCTTGTTAAATTTAAATTATTACTATTCTCTACCATAACACTGTCTCATACTTCACAGAACACTGAGAAATAGATCCTAGTGAGTATTATGTCTTCTAGGAGGAAGAGATGCGTTATGGCTGGTGACTTCCTTGGGAAAGCTATGGACACAGTCACATGTCAATCTTTTGTATCTAGGATCATGGAATTTAGAGCTGAGAGGCTCCTTAGTTTCTTATCTGGGCCAGTGGCTTAATTGGGAAAAACCAAGAACTAGAGATGATAAGTGACTTGTCCAAGGTCACATTGAGGTTGAGAAGAGCTGGGATTCTGGTCTTCGCATTTTAATTCCTAATGCAGTGGTCCTTCCATTATACAACATTGCATTATCAAGTGTCGGCATGGGTTTTAGTGGTTTCAGGGCTGAATCAGAAAACAGGTTCAAATCTGGCCTTAGACATTTACTAGTTGGGTGACCCCAGGCAATTCACTTAAACTTTCTGAGCCTCTTTTCCTTATCTGTAAAACGGGGATGATAATAATATTACCTGTCTCAAGTAGTGTTGTGGGAATAAAATGAAACGAGGAAGGAAATACGCATGTATATAGTGTCTGCTATTTGCCCAGCACTGTGCTAAGGGCTTTTTACAAATATATCATCTGATCCTCGCAATAACTCTGCAAGACTGGTGTTCTGACCCTCATTTTTTTTTTTTTTTTACCATTGACAGAACCAAGGCAAGCAAAGGTTAAGTGACTTGCTTAACAGCTAGTTAAGTGACTAAGGCTGGATTTGAATTAAAGTCTTCCTGACTTGAGGTCCAATACTCTATCCACTGGACCACCTCTCTGCCTCATTGACTGCAGGACCATACATTGATGCACCATTTAATGCCAACCATTGCTTATTTCTACTTTTAAGTCCCATTGCCTTCAATACTAAATCCTTGCATCAAATGGGCAGGCTGACAATTTCCAGTGCTTTCAGCTGAGTCCAAATGACTCTAAAGACGATGACATGAAATGACACTTTGTTTAAACTCTAATGTTTGATGGAAACAAGTTAGCATCAGTTTATACGTGAGCCAGACCTGCCTTCCCCATGGCAGGTGAGGTGGCTTCCTTTTAGAATATCCCTTTCTGTGCTTTGCTCCTGGATTGAGGAAAATCACTGGGTCAGAGAAATCATTGCCAGTTCAGTCCTCAAGGCTGAAAAAGTACTCATTTAGCTGTTAACTGATGCTGTCAGCTAGCCTGGTTTGTAACCGGGATAGGCATGTTAGGAATCAGAAGCATTATCATTAGTGTTTGAACTTCAGGTGGGACAAGGTGGAGAGAGGGGAATTCTGGGTCCCTCTTTGCATTTCACAGTCCAAAAGAGGTCAACAGCATTCTTCACACTCAACCACACCCTGGTCCTAAATGACAGGCAGATCAGAATCTGGTTCTCATTTCTTAGGTGTATCAAGTGAAAGAGTTTGGGGAGTGTACATGTGTTCTTGTGTGTATTCTTGTGTGATGTATGTTGGGGATGTATTCTTGTGTGATGTATGTTGGGGATGTATTCTTGTGCGATGTTGATCCTCTGCCTGGATACTTCTGAGGCCAGCAATAAAAAAACAAGACAAAATGAAATGCATAGCTTTGAGGCTTTGAATTTAGTCCCTTGATCAATAACTTACCCAAAGCTGACAGATGGAAGAGTCAGGGCTGTAAAGCACTTCTTCTGACCATAAGCACAATGCTTTTTTCACTGATCATGCTATCTGTCAGTCGTGGTTCATTTGTTTCAATTATATCTGACTCTTATTGACCCATTTGGGGTTTTCTTGGCAAAGATACTGAAGTGGTTTGCCATTTCCTGCCCCAGATAATTTTACAGATGAGGAAACTGAGGCAAACAGGGTTAAGTGACTAGTCCAGCCTCCCAAAGCTAGTGGCACACTATCTGCTGTACCACCTACCTGCTCCAAATCTCTTAGTATGGAGGATGTATGGTATGAGAATACACTGTAGGAAGACCTGAATTCAGACCCCACTTCTGTTACTTTAATCATTCCACCGTTCAGTTTCATCATCTATAAAATGAGAATAATATCAATAGCACCTAGCTCACACAATTGTTGCAAAAGTCACATGCGATAATGCACGTAAAGTGTTTTGCAAACTTCGAAGCACTACGTAAGGATTGTTATATTATAATTTATTTTGTAAATCTGGGAACGTGTCGGTTTTACTTGATTCTGGAGTCTTTTTACCTGCTGGTGACTCAGACAGCCAGTAAGCATTCTGAAAACACACACAAACACACATTCATGAGTGATTATTTCAAAAGATACCAAGAAGGAAGCCCCTGCAATGAAGGTAAGAGCTGGATCAATGAAAAATTCGTTAACTTCTCCTTTCATTCTACTTGTTCTAAAAATTTATGTCAGTTAATCAATCAATTAATCAGCATTTCTTAAATGCCTGCTACGTGCCAAGCACTGTGCTAAGTGCTGGGTACTCAAAAAGAGGCAAAAGACAGTCTCTGCCCTCCAGGAACTTATGATCTCCTTAAGAGGGGAACTGTGTTTGTCTTTTGTTTTTTGGTGACATCAGAAAAATGAGGACAAGAGTTGCAGTTGACTTTGATTTGAGTGAGGGAGGGCTGTGTAAGGTCACCAGCTTCACTTTCTCCTTCACAGCCATCTGGGGCCAGTGGCCAGATATTCCTCAGAATGACTGGAGCAATACCTCACTCTAAGTGAGTATGTGAACAAAGGCCTTAGCCTAAAAGGGTCAGGGTCTCCCCTTGCATTTTAAGGAAGAGATAATACGCAAACAAATATGTACAAACAAGCTACATAATAAATAGAAAACAATTAACAGAGGAAAGGAACTAGAATTAAGAGGAGTTGGAGAAGGTGACCAGTAGAAGATGAGATTTTAATTGGTCCTCAGAGGAAGCCAGGGAAATCAGTAGTCAGAGGATGAGTATTTTAGGAATGGGGGACAACATGAGAAAATGCCAAGAGCTGAGAGTTGGAATCTTGTTAGTTGAACAGTTGGGACAGCAGCATCGCTGGATTGTTGTGGTCAAGAAATATCTCTGTTTGATTACAAAGCAAAACAAAACAAAATTCCTCTACTATTTCATTAATGCTTGTTCACAGTCTCTTCCTGATTTGGGCTTAGAAGCTCACATACTATTTGCAAGTGAACCATTCCCTGTCTCTGCCATTATCCTGAAATTCTCTTTCCCCTTCTTATTGTTTTCCCCAGCAGCCATTTCTTGATCTTTCTCCATGATGAACCCTCTACTTGCAACATTCTGGGTGAAAAAAAACAACTTTTTTTTAAAGTTTAAGAAATAAGCCTTTATTCATTAAACATCGACCCTAACAGATTGAAAAAAAAGTCTACAGAAAGAGGTGGAGAGAGTGAGAGGATTTGATAGCTAATATTCTAGACCAGTAATTCTACAAATCATTGACTGAATCACAGACAATATTCAGCCAAACTGGCTTAACTAGACCAGAGTAAAAAGCAAGACTATTCCCCTCTCCCCCAAGATCACCAAGGAAGTCATAAACTCCCAAGTATTTGTTTTTCCCTAAGGTCAACATAAAGAAAAAAGTAAAATCCAGAAACCCTTTGAAGGTGTTACAGTTTTGGGGGTCAGGCTGTATAGGTTTCACCTATACCCTTCCTCAACAGGCTTTGGGCGTCCCCGGCTCCCAGCTTCCGCTTTCTCTGGGAGAAACAGCTGCACAGAAGACTTAAGACACAGCGCTTGCTTCTTGCTACTTTCTCTTAGGCTTGGTATGGCTGGAACTCCCTCTCATTCTCTAAGGTTGGCATGGGACTGGAACTCTTCTTCAGAACACAACACCTGCCTCCAGCTCTCTAAGCTTGGCATGACTGGACTTCCTTCTGCCTCAGGGTAGCCTGTATTTAAGTCCCCCCTCCAGAGCCCCCCCAGGGTCCCCCCTGGCCCTGCCCCCCCCCACAGCGAGCCAATCGCGCACCACCCCGAAGGCAGAGAGACAATCCCACTCATCGCAAACAGGTGCAACCCTCGCACCCCAACCCGAGGTGACCACGTGCCTGTTAGTTGAGGACGGCTCAACCCCTTACCAACAAGAGCCCCAACAGAAGGGATGACACATAAATTAATAGGATGAAAACCTTGATTTCTCAGAATTAAGTTGATCAAGTTATATATGGCATGGTAGAAGTGATGTTGGTGATATTCACTAAATCCTGATGCCCTTAGTATAAGATACATTTACAACAGGGAGAGGAGTGAGTTTTCTGGAAAGCACAGTGGGGGATACAAAGAGAGGATGGAAGACGATGTGGTGAGTGTTGGACTGGTGTTGAAGAATGAGGGGAAAAATACAAATGGTTGAGAGGAGCTGATAATGAGATGATTAAGTTCTATAAAGGAGGCTCCCCAGGAGGAGAATTTAGCATTTTTTAAACTGATATTAATAAGCTATTAAACCGGGTTAATGCTGGCATAAGATCTAATGATGGCAATCTGCCTATCAATGGATCCTTTCAGCAGACTGGAAATTTTGATCTGAGACTCAGAGAGCTGACAGATCTCATTGATTTGGGTGCCTCACCACTCAATTTTGTGGCCAATTAAGCAATTTGGAATGGTGGATCCATGACAAGTGGTCTGAGCAGAGGTGTCCAGACTTCCCTAATTGCTTCCTCCCTCTGGAGACCAGGATTCAGTACCATTGAATCCTTCATTGCCATGCATCATGGGAAAGTGAGACTGTTGCATTGCCAATTGGTGCAGTTTGACGAACATCTTCTGTGTTCGATTTGATAGATTATGTGAGAGAAGCTCAAACTGTCATTACCTGCCCTGTTTCTGCATAACCACAGGCAAAGATCATTAGAGAGGTGAATGGCTTGGTTTGGACTGTCTGGTCATGCCTTTTATGAAGCTGACAGAGAAGTAGCTAATATTACCACATGTTTGTTTGATCCACTCAAAGATGGATTATAGGGTGCCAGTAATAGTGATGCTCTACTCAATTGATTTTGGTAGCCTATGCCCTGCCACTGGGAGTTAAGTCAAGAATTTCCTTGAACTTAAATCAAAGAATCTCCTCTTTTTTTTCCTATTGGCACTATGTCTAACCTCTGTTTGAACATCTAACAAAGCAGTCTACCCTATTATTAATCAGTTCTGATAATGAATTCTTTACATTGAATCAAGATCAACTTGCTGTCACTTTTATTTATTCATCCTAAATTTGCCAATTGGAGTCCATGGCTTAATCAGCACAGGCAATCAGGAGGGAGTACGGAGCATAAAACCTGTGACCCCAATATCATGTCATGGTAGGACACAGGTGGAGAATGGATATCATCATTAAAAAACAAAACAAAACATTAAAGCCATTTTTTTAAAATCTAAAGATTTGAGAAAACATTTAATCAAATATGCAGCTCATTAATACTTTTTTCCTTTTCTTTAAAAAAATCAATTTTAATTGCAGTTTTAAATTCTCTTTCTCCTTGTCCCCTCATTGAGAAAGCAAGAAATACAATACCCAATATATGTAAGAAGTTGTGCAAAACACATTTCCACATTACCCATGTTGGGGCAGGGAAGAAGAAAAATAGAGTGAAAAAATATGTTTCTATCTTCAGTCACAGTTCTTTGATTCTTCTATTAACCAGAACTAACCTCTCTTGTCTGAATCTCCACTGTTATCTCTATTCCCCTCCCCCCCTTTTTTGACTATTCTT
>JAQQSW010005642.1:0-14139 GCA_028646575.1 Pseudocheirus occidentalis | reverse complement strand
TTTGATTTCTTCAGTGAGATTTTTTTCCAGTTTGGACACTGTAAAGTTGTATTTGTCTCTTAGTTCTCTAATTTCATTTTTAAAATCTCTTTTGAGCTCCTCCAAGGAGGCTTGAGACCAATTTGCATTTCCTTCTGTGGTCTTCAGTGTAGATACAGAGTCCCTGTTGCCTTCTGAATTTATTTGTTCTTGTTCACTATAAAAGGATTTGATGGTCCTAGCCTTTGCAGTTTTCTTCTTCCCCATTGTGAGTGCCTTTGTCCTGGAATTTGGAATGGATATCCAAGTCTGGGCTGCCGGAGTGTTAAGATTGTCATGTGGGAGTTGGGGGCTTGGTAGCTGTGAGCTCTGAGTATGTAGCCTGATGCCAATATCAAGACTCTCAGTAATTCCCCTGAGTTGCCCTGATGCTTACAGAGTAACTTATTGGGGTCAGGTGGTCTAGCTCTTTCGGGTTTCAGAGTCTGTGCCCCGGAGCTAGGGCTCAAGCAGGTTCAGAGGTGGCTACAGCTGAAGGCCTGAGGCAGAGCTTTTGATTGCTGATTGGGCAAGTGGTGCTAAATTGACTTTTCTTGGTAGGGTTTGCTGGCTCCACCCTACTGGGCTTAGATTCCGCACTATCTGTTTCCTGTCCTGAACCCTGCCCCAGCCTGGGGCTGCTTCCCCTGATTCAAGCCTCCACACTAATTAGAACATTTAATTCCGGACTTTCCTTGGTCTGGGAGGGATTTAGAGGAGCCACTAAACTTTATTCCTCCATCATGGCATCTGGCAGTATGGGTGTATAAGTTTAAACATCCAGATTGCTCCCACAGAATCAGCTGACCCTGCTATGGCACCCCAGTTTTTTCCTACCCCGTTTGATGCTCCTCTGTCCTCAGGTGAGCTGGCTGGAAACCTCTTAGGCTGTGTGAGTCTGCTGGATGTCTGGCTGGAGCTTTTTCTCTCGGTCCACTCTTCTCTGCTCTCTGCTCCATGCTGGTGTGGCTTCCTCGCTCTCAGTGTTCTTTTTACCCCAACCTAAGTAGGAGCTTTCCTGGGCTGGGAATCTGCCTCCCTCAGTCTCTCTGTGGGTTCTGTCACTCTTGAATTCGTTCAGATTCACTTTTTAGCCTTTAGTGCTAGAATGGCTCTGGCTGCCACTGTGGCTTCTCCCCACTGCCCTGGGGTCAGGCCTCAGTTTTTGGGGCTAGGCTGGTCTTGGCTCCAAACCTGCTGGGATGGGTCCCTCCTGCTGAACTGCCTTCAGCAGGAGATGTGTTTTCTGCAGTTCCCTCGATTTTAGAGCCGTAAAATTTGTTGTTTTATGTGTATTTAAGGTGGCCATGCCGGAGCTGCTGATCCTTGCTGCTTCTATGCTGCCATCTTGGCTCCTCCCATGATGTGAAATTTCTTTACGCAAATTACTTGTTGTTACGGTAAAAGAAAAAGTTCCATATAATAATGCCCATTAGGCATGATGTCCCCATGATATCCCTGAAATCAACCAAGTCCTTATGGTCCATTAAGTTGAAACAGATTGCTTAGTTCCCTGTAAGTGGTGTCTCCAATCTAAGTGATGCCTCTAAATCTCCAGGGCACTCTTGACAGCTAACTGTTTTGTATCACATCTGGTCCACCTTCCATCATTAATGGGCAGGTATAATATACAACTGAGAAGCAAATCATTTATGTTTTTGATTTAATTCCCCTGTTCAACAAAATTTTATCATAGCTCTTTCAGTAACTACCCCTGAATAATCTAATACTACCAAAAGAAGGTAAATTTAATGTTGGATGCCCACTGACTAGCATACTATCCAAGTATGCAAGTGTCTAAGAAATGCTTGTTGACTGGTTTGATTGGCAGAGAATGACTCCAAGGGCCCTCTTCAACTCCAAGAAGACCCCTTTCTTCTTGATACTTCTCTTGTACAACATTTCTTTGGCTATCAGTTTCCTGAAACAAACTGCCTATAAAAGTTCACTGCCCCCAAGAAAACTTTCAGGACCTCTATACCTTCTAGAAGAACTCAGTCCCAAAAAGTGACACCTGGCTTTGTGAAAGATATACTGATGAGTTTTACAGCAGAAAATATGAGGAAGTGACTAGGTAAATATTTCTTAAACCTGAGTTATCTGAATAACATTCTAATTTTTCCCCATGTTGCAAACAGGAGTATGAAATAGGAGGAAGAGAAAGAAACAAAGGAATTTTCATGATCAATATCTACCTGCCAAAACAAACCCAGGAACTATGTGAACACAATTATAAAACATTTTTCACATGAATAAAGTGAGATCTAAATAACTGGATAATTATCAGTTGCTCATGGGTAGGTTGAGCTAATACAATGGAAATGACAACTCTACCTAAATTAATTTATTTATTCAATACCATAGCAATAAAAAATTACCAAAAAATAACAAAATATATTTTATAGGGCTAGAAAATTTTTTAATCTTCTGGAAGAACAAAAAGTCCAAAACACCAATGGGACTAATGAAAAGAAATGCTAGGGAAGGTGGCCAAGCCATACCAGATCTTAAACTGCATTATAAAGCAGTAATTATCAAAACTACTTGGTACTGGCTAAGAAATAGAGGAGTAGATCAGTGAAACAGGCTAGGTACACAAGACACAGTAGTCAATGACTATAGTAATCTACTGTTTGATAAACCAAAAGTATCCAGTTTCTAGGATAGGTACTCACTATTTAATAAAAACTTCTGGGAAAACTTGTAAAATAGTATGGCAAAAACTAGGCACAGACTAACATCTTACATTGTATACCTAGAAAAAAAATCAAAATGGGTACACAATTTAGATATAAAGGCTGATTCTATAAGTAAATTAGGAGAGCAAAGAATAGTTTGCCTGCCAGATTTATGGAGAAGAGAAAATTTATAACCAAATAAGAGACAGAGAACATCATGAACTGTAAAATAAATAATTTAGATTACATTAAATTGACAGGTTTTTGCACAATCAAAGCCAATGCAACTAATATTAGAAGGTAAAAAGAAATTTGGGAATCAATTTTACAACCAGTGTCTTTGATAATGGCCTCATTTCTAAAATTTATGGAGAACTGAGCCAAATTTATAAGAATAAAAGTCATTCCCCAATTGATAAATGGTCAAAGGATATGAAGAGGCAGTTTTCAGAGGAAGAAATTAAAGATATCTATGGTCATATGAAAAAATTCTCTAAATCAGTATTGATTAGAGAAATGTAAATCAAAACAACTCTGAGGTACCACATCACATCTATCAGATTGACCAACATGATAAAACAGGAAAATGATAAATGTTGGAGAAAATGTGGGAAAATTGGGACACTAATATATTGTTGGTGGAGTTGTGAAATGATCCAACCATTCTGGAGAGTAATTTGGAACTATGGCCAAAGGGCTATAAAACTGACTGTGCATACCCTTTGACCTAGTAATAACACTTCTAGGACTGTATCCCAAAGATATCATAAAAATTTGAAAAGGTCCCACATGTACAAAATTTTTTTTTTTGTGGTGGTCAAGAATTGGAAATTAAGGGAATGCACTCCAACTGAGGAATGGTTGAACATGTTGCGGCATATGAATGTTCCATAAGAAATGATGAGCAAGCAGATTTTAGAAAAATCTGAAAAGACTTGCATGAACTGATGCTGAGTGAAGTGGGCAGAATCAGGAGAACATTGTACACAATAATGGCAATGTTGTGTGAGACCTAACTTGTGTGAGGACTTAGCTCTTCTAAGGAATGGAAGGATGTAAGATGACTGCAAAAACTCATGATGGAAAATGCTATCCACATCCAGAAAAAGAACTAAGGAATTTGAATGCAGAGAAGTGGATTATTTGTTCTTTTTGCTTTGTTTTGTTTCTTCTTCTTCATGGTTTCTCCCATTGGTTCTAATTCTTCTTTACAATGTGGCTAATGTGAAAATGTGTCTAATATGAATGTATATGCATAGTCTGTATCAGAATGCATACGGTCTTGGGGACAGGGGAGGGAAAGGGAAAAAATTAATTCAAAATTTTACAGAACTGAATGCTGGAAACTAAACATAAATAAACATTAAAAATGTACTCATAGTTAAAACAAATTGAAGCCAGTCCTAAAAATGTATCTAAACTGCAAAAAGGAAACATTGGCAAAGTTTATCTGAAAAATGATTTTATTTTCTTTTGCATTCACTATAGTTAAGGTGTACTTCTATAAGAGTAAAGATTATTTTAAAAGATATCAATGTTGTTTCAAATTTAATCATCACAGCTGTGCAACTATAATAAATAAAAATTAATTATTTAAAAAAGAGAATTGTCCTGAAGTATTAGAACAAGAAGGGAAAGACGAAATAGAAAAAATCCACTGATAATCACCTCAAACACGTCCTATAAGGAAAACCCACAGGAATATTATGGTCAAATTCCATGGACCCCAGTTCAGGGATAAAATATTATGCAACAACATATAAACAAAAAATAATTGCATGTGGCAGTGCCACAATTAGAATCACATCACACTAGAATCACCTAGCAGTGACAACACTAAAAGACCACAGATCTTGGAACACTATATAAGGAAGAGCAAAAGAACTAGGTTTCCAGCCAAAAAATATCATACCTGGCAAAGTTAAGCATAATTCTGGATGAAAAAAATGGATATTTATTGAATTGTCAGACTTAAAGAACTTTGTTAAATAAACAATGCCTGAACCTAACAGAAGATCTGACATATAAGAGCCAAGAGAACATAAGGTACATACCAAAGACCAATTACAGGGGACTCAATAAGGACAGACTGTTTACCTTTTATGTGTGTAAAATGTAAAAATTATGTCCAAGATTGTTATTAGTAATTAGTTAGTTCATAAGAAAGACTGGGGTAGACCTGAACATTATATGACTTCAAAAAGTAAAATCATTCAGGAATAGCTAGAAAGGATAATTATCTTATACAAATGATATGTGAGGGGAAGAACTAACACAGAGGAATTAGATGAGGGAGGAGGGATGTTAGTTCTGGAAACCTACTTTCATCAAGGATGAGTTCAAGAGGGAACAATGCATATACATCTAGAAGAGTACAAAAGTCTTCTAAATGTAGAAAGAAAAAAAATACTAAGCACATAGGGAGTGGGGAGAGGATAAGGAAGGGATCTTTAGAGAGGAAAGGAACAGGTTAAAGGGGGATATTGAAGGGTGTTCAGATTTATGTGAATGTGAAAAGGAAGTGATCCTTGGAGAAAGGCTAAATAATCTGGGGAGTCCTTGCAGCAAAATATCTGTGAATGGGTACACCAACACAGAGGGTATAATTCAGTATAAAAATTAGATAAACATACTTCCTCTGGACTGAATAAAAACTCATGTACATGTATTACTATTTTAATAAATGTAAATACAGTTGCATATACCAAATGCCAATTTGTTTATGTAATAGGAGGGCAAGGTAGTGGGGAGAAGTAAAGTAGAGAAGTCAAGAGGGACAGGAAATAAGAGATATGAATAAATATAAAAAAGATTAGAAGTAGAATCTCTTAGGAAAAATATATGTTTATGCATAAATATATATGTATGTGTATACATATATATGCATATATATGTATATATAAAATATATATGCCCTTAAATTGTAGCCTGAGGGAGTAAGGGGTAGAGAGAAGATAAAAGAATGACATAAAATGTACAATACAGAGAACAAAAGAAAACCATCATGGAAACAAAGAAAAGATGGACAGCTTTCAACACAACCCTTATTTTTAATGTAGAAGTTTTTTTTAAATGGAAATTTATTGCTATATATTTTGAATCCTTACATTCTGCTGTACATGTGATTTTTTCTTATTTTATATTTAAGTTTAAAATGTTTCTTTTTCTTTTTTCATTGTATGTTTAAATTTTACTATTTGTCTTAAATTTTAAAAAAGAGTGAAAAAAAAGAAACATAATAGTCTTGAGTGTGCTTGCAGCAAGATTTCTGTGAATACATGGGTGCACCAACACAGAGGGTGTAATTCAGTATAAAAACCAGATAACATACTCTCTATAGGCTGAATAAATATCATGTACATGTATTACTATTTTCAGTGTATGTAAATATTGTTTCAAATGCAAAATGCCAATTCATTTAATACCATTAACAAATTCATAGTGGGGCTTTTCCCATCGTTGGGTATGTATATATTCTTTTTTTTTTTTTTTTTGGAGGGCAGTTGGGGTTAAGTGACTTGCCCAAGGTCACACGGCTAGTTTTTTGTGTTAAGTGTCTGAGGCCGGACTCAGGTACTCCTGACTCCAGGGCCGGTGCTCTATTCAATGTGCCACCTAGCCGCTCCTGGGTATGTATATATTCTTAAACAGATACTAATAGTGCAACTAACATCTGGGATTCTGAAAATTTTTTGGACATGAAAAAGGGCTTCTCATATTTCATTTTCTACCCAACTGCTTTCTTAGACTTCCTAGAGCTTCTCCTGAAGCTCATCATTATGCAAGATGAAATGAAGTCTGAAACTCTGTCCTCCTCATATCATCTCCCTTCCTGGCTGCAGGACTTGAGAATCACTGAATTAAGTAACCTTCCCACCTCTTCCAGCCTTTTCACCTCCTTTCTGTGTGTTCCTTCCCTCATTAGACTGTGAGGTCAGTGAGGGCAAGGACTATCTTATGCCTTTCTTTGTATTCCCAGCACTTAGCAGTGTCTGGTACATAGTATTTACTTATTAAATGTTAAGACTTGAGAAGTCTGGCAACCATTAACACAGGCTACTAACAATCAGGGTCCTTTTTGCATTTCTAAAGCCAACATTAATGCTTTAAGTTTCTGATAGGAACACCAGGAGACTATTAAGAACTTATACTTAAACTACCTAGATAAAACCTCTGAGAGTAACTGTAAAATCAGAAGAAGAGTTATCTAATTGTCCTATAAGAAGCATTGTTTCTGATCCATCCATTGGGTCTGATCCATCATGAAAGTGCAAAGCTATGTCTTAAATATTTAATGACGTTGACCCCAAAAGGCCTAAGTTTGCTTTCCTTTTTTTTTAATCAATTTACTGATAAATCCCTTCTGATGTAACAGGCCCTTTCCCTAAACCCCAGAAAAATCCCCTTTGTAAACTACATAACACTTGACCCCCCCCCTCCCCAGCAGCTAATTTACAAGTTGTTAATATAAAGGAGAGTTGTGTCTATTGTCTCTGACAGCATAGCCCTAAGCTTGAACTGAGCTGTGTTACTTCTCAATATACATGCTATTTTTATTGTAGTAGCCATCATACATGATGCTCTTTTGAAAACCTAGCTTCCTTAATTTTATATAACTTCATATAAGTCTTCCTATTTTTATTTGACATCTTCACATTTCTAATTCCTTAAAGTGCAGTAATAATCTGACACATGAAGAGTTGCTAACTGAATACATGCAGCCCACAATGTTCCCAGGTGTGACCTGAACCAGATTAAAATGTTGCTCCTATCTGATTTTAATGTGTTGATGCATTAATTTTTAAAAGACAGAATTACATGAATGTCAACTGAGTTCCCAAAATCACTGGAAGGACTCTGTCCACAGTGGTAGGGATCAATGCCTCATCACTGCATGAGGGTAAAAAAGGAGTTGGTGAGAGTGGGAGAGAGAAAAGTGCCAGACTCTTTTAGTCTCTTCAATCTTTTTACTTTCTTAAAAATCTCTTAAATTTCTTTGGCTTTTTCAGACTCTCTTCCAGTTTCAAGGAAGAAGATGGAAGATGTGGGTCACACTTCAGATTGCAGAAAGAAAAGACCTTTTTTAAAATTTTATTTTATTTTCTTGTTTACATCATTCATTTCCACAAGATTTTGAGTTACAAATTTTCTCCCCTTCTTTCCCCTGCCCCCAACCCCAAAACAGTGATCCCACTGTAAAGTCCCTCCCGTGATCTGTTCTGTTTTATATCCTCCTCCAATGCCCCTCTAACTTTCTGGTAGGGCAGGAAGGGTCTCCCTAAAGCAGTCCCTGTATATAATATATATATATATGTGTGTGTGTGTGTGTGTGTATGTATATGTATATATACATATAAAGGTTGGTTGGTTAGTTTGTTTTAACATTTGATTGTAGAGCTTTAAATTCTAGATTCTTTTGGTTCCTCCCTTGTCACAAACTCCCACTGGAAGGACAAGCAATTCAATACAGGCTGTACATGTGTAATTACACAGGACATCTCCACAGTGGACATTTTGTGAGAGGCTGATCAGATGTCCCTCCTTCCTATCCCACCCCACTTGTTTTATTCTCTACCACGTCCCTGTCCCTTTACTGAAGCATGTGCTTCCAGCAACCCTGCCCCTGACCCTGCTCTTCCCTCCATTGTCCCCCCTCTCATCCCCATCCCCCCTACTCTCCTGTGTGTCAAGATAACCAGTTTAGTTTATGTCATTCCTTCCCTAAGCCAAATTCAATGACAGTAAATGAAAATGAAGTTATAACAATTATCCCTTGCCTTTTCTATATGGGATGATTAACCCCATTTTGTCCCTCCCTGTCTCTTCTCATTCAAGTCCTCTCGCACTTCAGAATTTCACCTTTTAAAGTATAATCTCTTCCTATTCAATTGATCCTGAACCCTCTATGTACACATAAACACACATGCTCAGATATGTATTCATATGCATATATACCCTCCTATATAGACAGACATGTAGGTATACATACATACATACATATATATATATATATATATATATATATATATGCATATGTATACACATTTGTATTCCCTTCACCTATCCTCATACTAAGAAAAGCTTCATAAGTTACTATTATTGTTTTTCCATATTGGCATGTAGATAGTTCAGCTTTGATAAGTTCCTTATGATTTCTTTCCCTTATTTACCTTCTCATGCTTCTTGTGCTTGAATGTTAAATTTTCTGTTCAGTTCTGGTTTTTTCATCAAGAATGCTTGAAAGTCCTCCACCTCACTGAATGACCAAATTTCCCCCTGGAACATTATACTTAGTTTTGCTGGGTAGGTGATTCTTAGTTTTAATCCCAGCTCTCTTGCTCTCCTAAATGTCATACTCCAGGCCCTTCGATCCCTCAGTGCAGATGCTGCCAGATCCTGGGTTATCCTAATTGTGTTTCCACAGTATTCAAATTGTTTTCTCTTGGTAGTCTGTATTATTTTTTCTTTGATCTAAGGGTTCCGGAACCTGGCTAAAATATTTCCAGGAGTTTTCTTCTGGGGATCTTTTCCCAGAGGTGATCGGTGAATTATTTCAAGTTCTACTTTGACCTCTTATTCTAAAATTTCACAGCAATTTTCCATGAGAATTTCTTGAAGGATGCTTTCCAAGTTCTTTTTTTGATCATGGCTTTTAGGTAGACCAATAATTTTCTGATTGTCTCTCCTTGCTCTATTTTCAAGGTCAGTGGTTTTTTCAAGAAGATATTTCACATTGCTTTCTATTTTTTCATTCTTTTGTAACTGTTTAATAGTATCTTGGTTTCTCATAAAGTCATTAGCTTCTACTTGCTCCACTCTAATTCTGAAGGAATTATTCTCTTCAGAAAGCTTTTGAGGCTCTTTTTCCATCTGGCAAATTTGACTTCTTAAGGCAATCTTCTCCTCATTGGCTTTTTGGGCCTCTTTTTCCATTTGAGTTAATTTGTTCTTTAAGGTGTTATTTTCTTCAGTCAGGTTGTTGACTGTCTTTTCATGATTTTCTTGCATCATTCTCATTTAGCTTTCCAATTGTTCCTCCACTTCTCTTATTTGGTTTTCAAAGTCCTTTTTAAGTGAATCTATGCCTTGTAGGCAATTTTCATATTTCTTCGAAGCATTTGGTGTGGGAGTTCTGGCTGTGTTGTCTTCTTCCTGCTCCATGCTTTGATCCTTTTTCTCTGCAAAAAAGGATTCTAGAGCTTTATTGCTGTTGTTATTTTGCTTCCTTTTCCTCATGTTGGCCAGTCAATTAATTGGTTGGTTTTTTTTAGCTCTGCTTCTAGGGGGGGAAATCTCTGTCTCAAATTGCTGGGCTCACTGAAAGGGCACACAAGGACCACCACTCAAGACCACAATTCAGATACAAGCTGCTCAACGCAAGAGCCCCTTTCCCTGACTGATTGCCTCAGCCCCCCTGCTATCTGCAGTCTGGGAGCTCTGAAGCAGCCCAGTGGAGGCAGTTGCTGCTTTCAGCCGTTCCTTCTGCCACAGGTACCTCCTGCTGCTTCCTTGCCCTGGGAGCAGTTTGGCTGAACCACTTTTCTCCCCCAAATTTAGCAAACTCCACTGACCTTTCTCTTAGCCTTTTTTCTTCTGGCCTGATAAATGTGGAAACTGTGCCTCCAGTGCTGCAGATCTGCTCTCCTCTAGACTCTGCTGCAGCTCTGCCTGACCACCCTGGGGCCTGGCCGGGATTTTGGGCTGGGCTGGCTGTGGCTCCCAACCTGCTGCAATGAGCTCCACCTGCAGAGCTGCCTCCAGCAAGAGATGTGTTTTCTGTATTTTGGAGAGTTTGGGAGCCCTAAAATTTGTTTAGAGTTTTATTTTATGGGTATTTTAGGGTGGCTGTGTGGGAGCTGCGAAACTTTGCTGCTTCTAGGCTACCATCTTGGCTCCGCCCTCAAGAAAAGACCTTTTTAAAAAGCCAACATGATAAAAGGCAACATGAGAAGAGTTAGCAGTCTCTATCATTCCTCTTCTCCCAACTTGCTACACTAGAACCTTGAGAGAACATCCTCTTGGATAAGACATAGGATTTTCTTGGTTGAGCTGAGTTACCTTGCTCCTTCACTTTCTACTATCCAACAGAATTTTTCTCATGTATACTTTTCTCTAGTATCTGTTTTGCTGCTAATTTGGACAAAAGGATTTCTTGTTTAAGAGTTATCTGTGTTCATTGTGGAACTGGTATTTGGTAGGTATGGAGTCATGCTTTGGAAATAAAGCTGGGTTCTTGCTTCCCCCTCTTAGAAACAGCAATCAGAAGTTTAGATTGAATTTGAAAACAGCTCCTATACTAACATTATTTAAGGGGGCAGAGAGATATAATCCTAGCACAGAACCCCGTCTCTTTGAAGAGAGCAGAGTGGTCCTCAGTCTCTTGCTTCCCCTCCTGGCAAAAATAAAAGTCTCCATTAGATAAGTATGCGGGAGAAGAGACTAGAAATATCTTTCTATTCTCCCTCCCTTATAGCCACACATTGATACCCTCAAAATACATGTCAGGGAACAGCCTTTGTTATATAACCATATGTGGCTATCTAAGTCAATGTGCAGCCTGTAGGTATCTTTTTGTATGGCTTAGTGCCCTCTTTTTCTATTTGATTTTAACACTACTGTGTTATGTCACATGATAATTTATTCATCTATTCCACAACTGTTGGGCACACTTGTCTCCTGCTTTTTATTTTAACAAAAAGTGATCCCACAAATGTTTTGGTATATACAAGTTTTTTCTTCCTGCCCTTAAATCTGTTGGACTATAGTTTCATAAGGGAAATCTCTATGTTAAAGAATCTGAACAAGGTAATAGCTCTTCTTGTATATTTGAGACAGCAGGACTTTACAAAAACATCTACTTTCAAAATGTCAATCAATTTCACCTCCAACCTCTACCTTAACATCCCATTTTATAGAATAGAAGGAATATTTCAAGTTATAAAAGAAATTTACATAGTGTTACTTGTTATTTGTTGTTTTCTGCTTTTTTGTCTGAAGAAACATGAATGAGCTAAGAAGGGCACAGTATTTGCTTCATGAGAGGGGCAGTAAAGGTGACAAGAATGAATTACTAAAGTTTTTGTGGATCTGAAGTTCTTTTTGCTTCTACTGAATGTTCCAAAAGGTTTCACAGTGGTGAGAGGCCTATCTACCAATAGTTGAAACATTGCTTTTCCTTCATGGCTCCAGTCAAAGAACCTATGTTCAAATACTGTCTCTGACAGGACCAGTGTGACCTTAGACAAGTCCCTTACCTCTGTGCACCTCAGATGTCTCATCTGTAAAGTGAATAAATAAGGGAGATATATTGAATGACTTCTGAGGTCCCTTTTAGCTCTGAATCTGTGAGCCCATCATCCACATTAGTTTCTCAGGACATTCAACTTGAAACATCAAAAATGGCTATGAAATATAATATAGAAAACCTGCAATCTCGTGTCATTGCCCCACATCAATAACTCTGACAAAACTAGTCTTCATCAACAATTCTCCTTATAGTGATGGTCAAATCCTATTGAAAGAAAGTAAATGCAGGTTGTGTTATATAGAGAGAGGTGTAAGGAAAAGAGAGAAAGGGGGAAAGTGAAAGGAAGCCTTCAAGTGCTACTCTGAGTTAGTGAGAGAGATGAATGTATAGACAGTTTCAATCAAAAGACCAAAGATACTCAATCAAAACAGAGCCTTAATCCTCCTGAAGCTTAAAAAACCTTAGCAAAAAATTGTGCTTCCTGCAACTGAAGGGAGAAAGTACCAGTAACAACATGAAGTACCAGCAAAAAGAAACTCAGAGCCAAGACCTAAAGGAAGTTTTTTTATATAGATCATTCATTCATTCAACCAACATTTTAAAAATCTCTTATGGGCAGATATTATTAGGTGTCTCAAGGAAGTTACATAGAAAAATGAAAACAAAGTATAACCAAAGCAGATACAAATTATTATATTTTGGAGGGGAAGAGGACCAGAAGTCATAAGGTTTAAGACAGGCCTTCTGAAGGTTGCACAATGATAGGAAGATGTATCCAGACATCATTAGTTTTCATGTAATAAATTTTATTTGTATCTTGTTTACATCATTCATTTTCATGAGATTTTTGAATTACAGATTTTCTTCCCATCTTTCCCCTACCCCAAACCCAAAACAGCAATCCCACTGAAGAGCCCCTCCCCTGGTCTACTCTCTAACTTTCTGGTAGAGCAGGGAGGGTCTCCCTAAACCAGTCCCTGTATATCTTAATTCCTAGTTGCAGGTATTGCAGAACTTTAAATTCTAGATTCTTTTAATTCCTCCCTTGTCACCCAACCTTGCTGGAAGGAAAACCAATTCAATACAGGCTGTGTAGGTGTGATTATACAGGACATCTTCATAGTGGACATATTGTGACAGTGATCATATGTCCCTCCTTCTTGTCCCTCCCCCCTTGTTCTGTTCTCTACCCTGTCCCTTTATTGAAGTGTGAGCATCCAGCATCCTTCCCCAGACCTTGCCCTACCCTCCTTCCATCCCCACATCCCATACTCTCTTTTGTGGCATGATGCCCAGTTTAGAGTTTATGCCATTTCTTCCATAAACCAGAATCAATGAGAATAAATGAAAGTAAAGTTGTAATAGTTATCCCTTGCCTCTTCCACATGGGATGATTAACCCCATTTTGTTTCTCCCTGTCTCCTCTCATTCTAGTCCTCTTCCACCTCAGAATTTGCCCTTTAAAGCATCATACCTTCATACTCAATTGATCCTATGCCATCTATGTACCCATATATACACATGCTCTTATATGTATTCATATGCATATATAGGCTCCAATATAGACATATGTGTATGTATGCATATACATCCATTTGTATTCCCTTCACCTATCCTCATACTAAGAAACGTTTCATAAGTTACTATTATTGGTTTTCCATATTGGCATGTAAATAAGTCAAATTTGATAAGTTACTTATGATTTCTTTCCCATGTTTACCTTCTCATGCTCCTTGTGTTTGCTTGTCAAATTTTCTGTTCAGTTCTGTTTTTTTCAGCAAGAATGCTTGAAAGTCCTCCACCTCATTGAATGATCATATTTTCCCCTGGAATAATGTGCTCAATTTTGCTGGATAGCTGATTCTTGGTTTTAACTCCAGCTGCCTTAATCTTCAAAATATCATATTCCAGGACTTTCTATCCCTCATTGTAGAAGCTACCAGATCTTGGGTTATCCCGATAGTGCTTCCGCAGTATTCAAATGGTTTTCTCTTGGAAGCCTGTAATATTTTCTCCTTTAACTGGGTATTGTGGAACCTGGCAATAACATTTCTAGAAGTTTTCTTTTGGGATCTTTTTGAAGAGGTGATAGGTGAATTCTTTCAAGTTCTATTTTGTCCTCTGACTAAAACATCATGGCAATTTTCTCTGAGGATTTCTTGAAGGATGCTTTCCAAGTTCTTTTTCTGGTCATGG
>JAQQSW010005641.1:0-14139 GCA_028646575.1 Pseudocheirus occidentalis | reverse complement strand
AGGAAGGGGAGAAAAATCTGAAACTCATGTGATTCTTGAACTGAATATTGTAAATTAAAAGTAAACAAACAAGTCAATAAAATTTTTTTTTTAAAGTTATTGACTGGCCTTGATGAGGTGTAGGCTCTGGGAGCCCCCTTGAGCTCTCCTTGAATCTTTGAGGTACATGCTCTGGGAAACCCCTTGAAGTCTGATCAAATCTTCCCACTTGATGAGGCATTTGCAGAGGCCATAAGTATTTCATTGTGACTGGGCCCAAAGATTTGGACCCTGAGACCCCAAAATACCAACATGCTGAGTCCTGCCAAAAGAATTCGACTCGAGTCTTCTCAGCCAAAGAAAAGTAAAGCTTATTGAAAGTTCTCCATATTGAGTAGACTCTAAAGGAGCCTAGGTATCTGTGATGCTTGCATTGGGCAAGCAGGACAGAGAAAGTCTGTGCTAAGTTATTCTATGGCACTCTCACACCACATGGAGGGAAGATGGGATTCTTATATACAGAGGAATCTAGGGGTGGTCTAGAGGAGGAGTTTGGGGAGGGTCTTCAGGAGGAGTTAACAAGGTCAATGCAAGAGTGGATTGATATTTTGATAGGCTCAAGGGTGGGAAGCAGATGAGCAATGGAGGGCCAGGTTAGTAACAAGTTTGGGCCCAGCCACAGTGAAATATTTGTGGCCTCTGAAAATGCCTCATCAAGTGAGAAGATTTAATCAGACTTCAAGGGGTTTCCCATCTGTACCTCAAAGATTCAAGGAGAGCTGAAGGGGGCTCCCAGAGCCTACACCTCATCATTCTCTCCATGAGGACCCAGAACTTTGTAAGCCTTAAATTGATATAGTATTGTGAGTTATTTTTCATATTATTAATAGTAGAAGCAATACTAATATTCTGTTCAAATTTTAGTATTAGTATTGCTGCCACTATAATAACATTATTTAAAACTTCTGTGTGTTTACCTGTTTTACAACTCTATATACCACTCTACAGTTTGGAAGGCACTTTTTTTGTTGTAGTAATTTTTGTTGGGGGTGAACGTGGAGCCTGAACCTGTGATTTCATTGGAATAGGTTAGCAGTTCTCAAATTTTTGTTCTCAAGTTTCCTTTACACACTTAAAATTTTTTGAAGATCTCCCAAAGGAGCTTTTGTTTATGTGGATTATATCTATCCATATTTCCCATACTAGAAATTAAAATGTCATAGTGATGAGGTATAGGCTCTGGGAGCCCCTTTGAGCTCTCCTTGAATCTTTGAGGTACAGGCTCTGGGAAACCCCTTGAAGTCTGATTGAATCTTCCCAGTTGATGAGGCATTTACAGAGGCCTTAAGTATTTCACTGTGGCTGAGCCCAAACCTCTGTTACTAGCCTGGTCCATCTGCTTCCCATCCTGGAGCCTATCAAAATATCAATCCACTCTTGCATTAACCTCATTAACTCCTCCTGAAGACCCTCCCCAAACTCATTACTGGAGTCTGACCTCATGGACTCCTCCTGAAGACCCTCCCCAAACTCATTACTGGAGTCTGACCTCATGGACTCCTCCTGAAGGCCCTCTCCAAACTCCTCCTCTAGACCGCCCCTAGGTTCCTCTGTATATAAGAATCCCATCTATCCTCCATGTGGTGTGAGAGTACCATAGAGTGCCCTAGCACAGAATTTTTCTGTGAGAGCGCCATAGAATGACCTAGCATAGACTGGCTCCTTAAGAGTCTACCCCACATGGTGAACTTTTAATGAACTTCCAATAAACTTTACTTTTCTCTGGCTGAGAAGACTTGAGTGGAATTCTTTCCACAGGGCCTGGCATGTTGGTATTTCGGGATCTCAGGCAACCCTAAACCTCTTCAATAGTATTGGGGCTCCCCATATCACACTTTGAGAACTACTGGGGTTTTGAAGTCAGTTACATGTCAGAAGCAAGGCTTGAGCCCAAGCCTTTCTAGCTCCAGGGCCAGTCTTCTCTGAACGACATACACTAGGCTGTGATAAAACAGCAATATTAACAAAGTTGCTATACTTTGTATTCAGAGTCAGAAAAAAAGTTTTGTCTTTCCAGTTAATATTGTTTGGTTATTTTTATTACAAGTACTACTCCAGGCAACATTTTCCCCCTTTTTGCTTTCATAGTGAGGCCTGAAGAAGGTGGAGCACCAGAGGATTTAAGAATATAGTATTTAAATTCAGACTTGGATTGCAATGCCATTTAGAACCTGTGGGACCGAGGTAAAATCAGGTCCTTCCTATTTTAAATGAAAAGGTAGGTCCAGATCACCTCTCAAGCTTTAAGGCTATGATCCTTTTACTCTCAGTTAAAATGAGTGCTTAACCACTATAATTATCTCATAATGACACTGATCTTCCTCTAGAGGAGGAGTCAAATGAGGTTCAACTTCAGTAATGAGATTAAGGGTGGGGCATAGCTGGAGGCTACCTGAAGATGACCAACGATGGAGAGCTAGGCTAGCTTCAGGGTAACAGATTTGGGTATAGATATTTTGATAGGATCAAGTGTGGGAAGTAGATGGACAACCGAGGCTAGTAAGAGTAAGAGATTTGGGCCTACCTATAATGAAAGGCTCACGGCTCTTAGGGTTTTCCCAGAGCCTGTACTGCATCAAGAGTGCTGGACTTGGCATCAAGAAGATGTGATTTATGCTTAATAGTTGTGTGACCACGGGCTGATCAATAGCCTAAAACTTAACAACTAGATTTTAAATTTTAGAGCATTTGCAATCTGCATGAAAAAAAAAAGTTTTCTTTATTCTTGAGCAACGGGACAAAATAACCTCTTTTCCCTGATTTCTGTACCTCCTCCCACCTCTACTTCAAGTAGAGAGTTATCTCTACTTGCTACCTTCATATCCTCATCCAACCACTTCTTAAAGAATCTGGCTTCCTATCTGTACCGCTGTAATGGGCCTACTAGATGGAGGCTAACTCCTTCAGACTCTTTATTTGGGGTTCACTGTCTCTCAGGACAAGGGCTAGAACAGGGGTGGAGAGTCTGTGGCCTCGAGACCACCTGTGGCCTTCTAGGTCCGCGGGTGTGTCCTTTTGACTGAATCCAAGTTTTACAGAACAAATCCTTGCAGGTTCCTCATGCCTGATCTAGAATATTAAAAGAAGTTACTGAATCTGGCCAAGTTAGAAAACGAAAACCAAAGAGATAAAATAAATGTCACCGCTCTTACATATTGCTCAGAGTAATCAAGCACTAACTTAGAGCCTATTTATATTTGCTTTATTTTTTGCTTTTATTTTATTTGCTTTTATTATATTATATATTTTATATAATATATTTTATTAAATTTGCTTTTATTTTTATTTATTTATATTTTGCTTTAATAATGACGGTTAATATTTATATATGACTTATTACGTGCCAGATACTACGCTAAGTGCTTTGCAATTATTATCTCCTTTGATCCTCACAACATCCCTGGGAGATAGGTGTTATTATTATACTCATTTTGCAGAAGAAGAAACTGATGAAAACAGAGGTTAAGTGTCTGAGGCCAAATTTGAACTCAGGTCTTCCTGACTCAGGGTTTGGCACTCTAACCCTAGCACTACCTAGATGCTTTATGCAGTTCTTTTTTTTTTTCTTCTTCTTTCCCTCTTCTTTCTTTTCTCAATTACACATAAAATTCTTTTAACATTTGTTTTTAAAAATGTACAGTTCCTAATTCTCTCCTTCTGTCTCCTTGAGAAGGCAAGTGATTTGACATAGATGTTTATACACAGTTCTGTTGGGGTTCAGGGTTGGGAGAACTGGTTCAGATTTTTGAAAGAATTCAATCAGACCTTTTTAGCCAAAGGGAGCTTTATTAACACAAAAGCATGTGGGCATAAGACTTAGCAGGGAAGCCAAACAAAGGCAATGACGTAGGACAAGGACTAGACTTATATAGCCAGAAAGCTATACATATATATATATATATATATATATATATATATATATATATATATATATATATATATATACACACACATGTAAATGGTGATAAATTTTAGGGTTTCTAAAGGGGGTTGGAGATTTAGGGACAAGATAAGTCTTGCAAGATAAGGACATGGGATGAATGACAGAAGATAAGAGGGACAAGGGAATCTTTATGACAGGGTGGGAGGAAACAAGGAATTTTAAGGCAAGGTGAAGTTGTGTAGTATTTCAAGATAAAGGGAGACTTTAGAACGCCAGGGAATGAGCAACTCAACCTTTAGGGCACCTTTGTATTTTAGGGTGTCTCTAGGATAAACCAGTGAAAGGGCAACTCAAACTTTGGGGCACCTTTGTATCCGCATCAGTTCTAACCAGTTTGGTTATCTGATTGCCAAATCCACAACAGATTAGAAGTAGATTAGAAAAAAAGGAAGGAGGTGCTAGAGAGAGGCAAACTGGTTTGTGTAAAGGAATAGCAGGGTCTGATGAAAAACTATAAAAGACTCCCAGCAAAATTTTAAAATTATTATTGTGATAGTTCGTTAGCATTTAGAAAGGGAAGCCCTGGTCACTGTCTTCATGCATCCATCATGAACAAGACCCACTATGAAAGAAAGTCCTGATTATTATTAGTAGTGATGATGATGATGATGATGATGATAGCTAGTATATTTATAGGCTCTGAGATTTGCAAAGTATCTTACCTAAGTTACCTCCTGAAGGGGCCAATTGAGGATTCTGGAAGACCAGAGGAGGAAACCTGCTTCCCCTGGTAAATGCTTGACAACCTGCTGTGTGAAAAATAAAATACTCATGGATGCACTTTTAAGTTTAATCTGCACTAATAGCATTTTATCAATATTTTCTTGATGAAACAATAAATCAAGCCCTGATTTGTACCAGATGCTGATTTCTAAGGTATAACTGCTGAAGCTGAAAGTTTTTTAAAATAAATTTTGAGGGTTTTTTTTTCTCAATTACAAGTAAACTAATTTCAAATATTTTTTTAGATTTTGAGTACTATATTCTCTCTGTTCCTCCTCCTTCCTCCTCTTCCCCCCAAAAAAAAACCAGTTGCCTCTCCTGGACTCCTATCTGCTCCCACCTCCTTGGAAGAAGGGATGGACTAATGGTACAAAACAAGAAAAACATTATCAGACACAGACAATGAATGGATTTGTTTTGCTTGACTATATTTTTATTTGTTTCAAGGAAGGACTTTTGGAGGGAAGAGAGGAGGGAGAGGTATATAGTGATGTAAAAAAATAGAGGAAAGGAAAATCTCCCAATGAAAGATAAAAATGCACAAAAAAGATCAGAAGGAAGTTCAGAAGGGTACACAAAAGTACAACAGTGTTCTCATGTTAAGTTCAAGATATACTTAAAAAAAATAAACTTCTGGGGTACAGTGAATAGAGCACCAGCCCTGGAATCAGGAGGATCTGAGTTCAAATTCAGCCTCAGGCACTTAACATTTAGTAGCCATGTGACCTTGGGCAAGTCACTTAACCCCAATTGCCCTGTCTTCCCCCCTCCAAAAAGGAAAAAAAAAAGAAACTTCATGCCACAGAAATTCACCATTTTGTAAATAATGGTCTTTTTTTCTGTTATTTGTAGAGAAATGCTCATATCTTTGGGTGTTTGTTCAGCTTATAATAAAAATAGAAATTTTAAATTTCATTTAAAAGTTTTTTTAAAGTAAGTCCTATCTAGAAATCACTATATTTTTGTTTTACAAGGTTTCTAAACTCAAAACTATACCATATCTGGTTGCCAGCAGGGCATTGGACAAAGTACCTCTTAGAGAAGGAGACAGAGACATAGGGGCCGAGTGACAGTACTCAATTACATGGATTCAGACCCGGTTGAATAACCAACCTTAAAGGGGTGTAATGGAGGAATTGATGTTACTCCAGAAGGCTTGTAGGATTATAGTTCTGTTCAGAAGGTACCTCAGAGGTCATCTAGTCCAGCCTGTCTTTAGCAAATTTCCTCAGCGATGGAACATAGACCTTCTGTTGTGCCTCGTATTTTTGTTAATAACGAGCAACACATAGATCACATAGATGGCACAAAGCTGGGACTGGTAACCAACACTTTGGATAAACCCAATAGGACCTCAACCAGCTAGAACCACGGGTTAAACCTAACCAGACAAAATTATAGCAGTTAAATCTTACACTTAAATTTTAAACAACTGGATAAGTGCAGAACAGGAAGGATAGTGTGTGTGTGTTCGTGCTCAAAATCAGCCTTGTGCCCTAGAGGCCAAATTGCTTTCATATTGAGAAAATATTGACAAAACTGGGAATTGGCCCCCAAGAGAGTGTTCAAGATTTTGGGAGTCATATAAGGATCTGTTGAAGGGACAAGGGATGTTTTCCTTGGAGAAAAAGAGACTAGGGAGGGAATATCATGACTGTCCCCATTTCATGGGCTGGCATACAGAAGGCGGCTCTTCGTGGCCCCAGAGAGCAGAACAGGCAGCAGCTAGCACCCTTCGCAATCATTACTGTGATCTTGTTTGGGACTTTTCATTAGGAGAAGGGGCAGCTGGTAGCTGGGTCCAGACTGAGTCAGTGAGAACCAGAGAGTGTTGGAGCCCACCCTAAATGAGAGCCCCCTGTTTCATTTTCAACGTGAGCATTTATACCTCAGACTTGTTGCTTAGTTAATTGTCTAGACCTGTGAAAATGTTAATATAATAGATTAGACTTAAAAGTGTGTGCATACATTTCCCTCCCCCCTCCCCCAAAAACCCAGTCGTTAAATATTTAACCGCATACCTCAGTTTTGCTCTACAAACATTGCTTGAGCTTAACAGGAGTGTGGAAGGCTCAGGGAAAGATGACTATAGGATCATGATGATATTAATACGACAAACATTTATATGTGCCAGGCATTGTGTTAAGCGCTGGAGATACAAATAAGAAAAAAAAAACTGTGCCTGCCCTCAAGGAGCTTACAATCTAATTGGAGAAGACATACAAAAAGGAGCTTAAAAATAAGGGTAGGACCGGGCGGCTAGGTGGCGCAGTGAATAGAGCACCGGCCCTGGAGTCAGGAGTACCTGAATTCAAATCTGGCCTCAGACACTTAAACACACACACACACACACACACACACACACAAAAACTAGCTGTGTGACCTTGGGCAAGTCATTGCCCTCCAAAAAAAAGCAAAAAAAAAATAAGGGTGGGGAGGCAAGGATAAGTAGAGTTGAATTCAAAGAGCTGGTAATAATAAAATAGTGGTAATAATAACTGACATTATTTTATATAAATTGTATTATTACATATATTATTATTATAGTTCTAAGACTTGCAAAGTGCTTTATTTCCATTACTCCTTTTAAACTTCACAATACCTCTGGGAAAATCTGATTTGGAAGCAACCCCCTTCTCTCCCCTCCCCGCACACTGTGTGACCCTGGTCAAGTCACTTAACTTCTGCCTTCCTGTAAAATGGAGATAATAAAAACTTTCTATAAAATGGAGATAAAAAAAAAATACCTCCCAGGTTCTTGCGAGGAATAACAAATGGAATGACACATATAAATTGCTTTTCACATTCAAAACATTTTGTAAATGCTAACTACTATTATTATATCAGTTTGAAACTAAGTGTTCTATGAGTTCTGCAGTGATTGTCACTAAAGCACCTCACCAGAGGCATGACTTCATTCTTCCTTTCCAAAGTTACTAAGGTAACCCCCAGTCTTCTGCAACTCAGGTTAAGCCAACATCACCACTCACCCACACATTGCAAACGCTTGCCACACACAATTCATTCCCCCGTTTTTAAGACTGAACAACAGAAGGACTTTCTGTTCCACAGTGATCATTACAATAAATGGGGCATATAATTAATTATATGACATGTATTTATGTAATTCCCTGGAGGGCAGGGATCTAGGTAATATGCACCATAAAACAGCATGAGGACCTCTAATAAATATGAGGGAGTATTCATATATTATTAATTATGGTCTTCAGGACATCCTCTGCCTTGGAAACTGCCCCTGGTCTGCATCTGGACTGACTAGCCCCTTCGACCTCCTCCTCCAAAGCTGGAGGGTCTCTCCCTCCCGCCACCTCATCAGCACATTTCTCTGTAGCTCCCCCACATCTCTAGGTGGAGTCACCGGCTTAGCAAGAGGCCTGCATCTCAAAGGGGGGCTTCTAGACACAAACATCCCCAGGGTTTCTCCTCCCTCCTCCCAATGGGCAGCAATACACACATCCACCACCAGGGGTCTCCATGGTCATAGGAGAGTCACCCCCATCACACAAAGGCATGATTGAATCAAGTCCAACCCCCTCATTTTCCTGATACTGAAAACATGCTCATAGAAGTGAAATGACTCATCCAAAGTCACAGTAGAAAAATAGATGAGTTCTGATTCCAAAACCAGTGCTTTCCCCTCTATACCTGGGTCAAAGAGCCGGAAAATAGGAACCAGAAGCAGGATTAGAACCCAGATCCTCTGGGTCCTTGTCTAGGATTCTTTCCACAGTGATGAAGTCCATTCATTTTTCTCCTCCTCTCTAAGCACTGTTCCAGGCAAATGTATTCTTTGCTCTATCACGGAGTGTTCCTTCTCTTGTAATTGACCCCTCAGGGTTATTCTGGTCCTCCCATTTGAATATATCTGTGGTTTCTCAGAAGGTATTATCTATTCCCATGCAGCTTGTTTCCAAGAAAGCTCTTGGTGACCAAACAGGGGAGTAAGGAAGATCTCTTACTCTGTTCCTTTCTCTCTGTTGGTCCGCAGATTGCCCTGCACAACAGATATATTTTGTTGCTTTTATTTTGGCCAGACTTATTCTTGCAGGCACCGTGCCCCACTCTACTATCTCACTTCCCATATCTACTGAGAAACAGACCCCATTCTAATCTTCCTCTGAGCAGGCAATTCAAACCGTAAATCATGGTTAGCTATTACTCTGATCCATATATGCTGATAAACTTTGTTTAAAAAAAAAATCGAAGAGAGGTTATGTGAACTAACTTTCTGTCCAACGCAGGAGTAATTTCTCTACGATATCCCTAAGAAAGGACATCTAGTTTCTGATTGAGACTTTCTAGTAACATGGAGCTCACTATTTTTTTTTTTTTGGCAGTTTTTCCATACCTGGACAGAATTATAGACTGTTCAAGCAAGAAGGGACCTCATAGCCCTTCTAGTCCAACTCATGTTTGTAGTGAAAGTCCTTTCACATATCCCCTAAAAGTAGCTCTCCAGAACCATTACCTACCTACCTAGCCAACCTAGAGAGAGTTTTAAATTGGGATGGTTTTTCCTTACACCAAGCAGATATCTGAAACCTCCACTAGTAAGTATGAAGCATGAAGCCACTGATTAAATTAGGACAGTTACCCATCAACTAGAAGAAGGTGGACAAACCCCAGGGCCCATTAGGTCAACAAGTATCCATTTAGGGCCTATAGTACTAAAGTGTTGAAGACAGAAAGAGAAGCAAACAAACAAAAAATTCATAGTCTAGACAGTTTGAATTAGTTAAGACTTGGAATGGTCGAGAATTGTGACCCCCTGAGCCTATGAGCAATGAGGGAGAGGAGAACTTCTTCTTACATCCCCTCCCCACTCCATAAGTCATAGCTTTAGTAGCAAAATTACTGGCCCAGGGGACAGCTGGTTCAGGAGTCAGAAAGTTAGTTCTACAGAGTTTTTCATTTCAAGAGTTTAAGGCAAAGATGCAGGAGCAGAGACCAATGCATGACACAAATACAGAGGTAATCACTCAAGCCTGAAACAGGTTCAAGGAGCAAGACCCTTGGCACCTAAAGATATCTGGTTATGGATTCAGATGGCCCTGGCAACAGAAAGTTGGGCTTCAGAGACTGGCAGGCAGACACTGGACTGGGGTGAGGAAGCTTTCTAAGGACTCTGCCAGAGTGAAAGGCCTGGTGGTAACAAGGGAACACAGTCTTAGCTGTATTTCCTACCTATGCATCTCTCCTCAAGTATACTTGATAAATTTGCACCCATTGTTCTCCCAGATGCCATGAATATTTGTGGGAGAGTACACCCCAGTTTTTATGATAGGAATAATTTATAGCTACCTTGTCATTTTGGTAAACACTATTGCTTCTGGCTAATTGTTTCTGGCAGCATCACTGTTAAAGGTAAGACATTAGAAGGGAATGGGGAATTAGGGCATTACTAATAGGGAGGGCCCCATGTGATCAGTCAGAAGACAGTTCAAGAGGCAACTCCACCCTTTACTTGGTAGCCACAATGGGTTTAATATAAGGAAAAATTCCCTAGAGCTTGCAGCTGTCCAAAAGAATTGATTCTCTCAGGAGGAAGTGGTTTCCCCCGCCTTGGAGTTCTTCAAGTGGAAGCTGGATGCTTCCATTATAAAGGACAGCATTTGGACTTTCCAGCTCATTCCACTTTCCATCCATGGCTCTGATAGGTTTTTAACTCCCCTCCCACACCAGCACCCTTTCAGTTTCATTTGTGTGTTGTCTTTACCCTTGGATTATAAGCTCCTTTAGGGGAGAGACTGTCTTCTTATTTGTATCCCCAGACACACGCACACAATAGATGATTAATAAATGTTTATTGAATTGAATATCCTGAGTTTGACTTGTCTTTGGTCTTGCTTTATGACCATAAGCAACTTTCCTGTTGTTTCTGCATAATTCCCACTTTATTACTCTTAACACTTCCCCTTTCAACCCTGAGACTGTAATTCTATGAATGAATAAGTCCAAATTGGAAGTATGCACATATAGTCCAATTACTGATGAAAATAAGTTGAAGGATATTGAAGAGATAAGATATTTCATCTGAAATAAAAATAAGATTATTCAAATATTGGACTGAGAATGGCATGACAGCTAGTTGAGGCAGTAGATAGAATGCCTGGGCTTGGAGTCAGGAAAACCCAAATTCAAATCCAGCCTCAGACATTTACTAGCCTGGTGACCCTGGGCAAGTCACTTTACTTTCTGCCTGACTCAGTTTCCTCACCTGTTAAATAAAGTAATAAGGGCATCTACCTCCCAAAGTTTCTGAAAGTCAACTGAGATATTTGCAAAGTGCTTTGTAAACCATAAAAACACTACTGTAAATGCTATCAGTCAGGCAACATTTATTAAACACCACGCACTGTGCTAAGCACAAGGGCTACAGTCCCTGCCCTCCAGGAGCTTATATTCTTTGAAGCAGACAACATGGAAACAAATATATACAAAGCCAGTTATGTATAAGATGAATAGGAAATAAGTTAAAAGAGGAGAAGCTTAAGAGGGTTTGTAGACAGTGGGATTTTAGTTGGGAGTTAAAGGGAGATCAGAGGTCAGATAGCTCCCCTCAGTGAAATCATCAGGCCCAATGGCATGCCCTGTCTGCCAGGAATGGCTCTGCTGGATTCCTGGGCCTTGTGCTTGAGAGTGCTCTGGTTGCTGTCCAGTGGTGGCTCTGCAGGGCATAAGCGTCTCTCTTTCCTCTGGAGTCCTTAAATGAAGGGCTAGTTCTTCCCCATAAGCATAAAAGGGGGAGGGCTCTTCCACGTCTCTTGCCTCTTAAGGCCCACTGGCTTAAGTTTCAGCTCTTTTAGAAAGGCAGGGTTCTCACACTGTTTCCAACTAAGGGGGGGAAAAAAAAACCAAACTCTTAGCTCTTTTCCTCCCCATAAGAGAGTTCTCTAACCTTGATTATGACAGACTTTTCCTTTCCTAAAGGAAAACTTTGCCCCTTGAGCCTGAGCTCTTTTGGAATACTACGCAGTTAAGGGGTGCCTACAAATATTAAGTCCGTTTTTTAAACTCAAACATACTTCTCACTTTCTTTGTCATAAACCTCTTCTTTTGTACTTCAGATTAATTACTAATGCTTCAGAAACTATTAGGGTCTTCCTTTTCAACAAAACACTAAGGATTCTCCGGGCTTGAAGCCCACTGGTTTTCTTAATTCCCAGATTATTTTTGGTTGAAAATTAACAGTAGGGGGAAAGACAAAGGGACAAAAATCCTTAGGTGCATCTCATTTCAAGATATCTCCTTCTACGTCAATCCTTTGCTTCAAATTGCTGACTTTATTACACAAGTGACCCCCATCAAATGTCTCCAGGTGTTGAGCCACAGGCCTATGGTTCACTTTGTTTTCCTTTTACTCCCTCAATACTGTGCAATCTGATTTTTACCTGGAACTGCCCTTCCCAAAGATCTCTTCACTGCTCAGTCCAGTGGCTCTTTCTCAGTCCTCACCCTTCTTGACATCTGTGTAACTTTTGATAACCATTGACCATTGGCATTTGCTGAATGTTCTTCTATCCTTATTCGGCGGGATGACCTTTCCTTTTCAATCTTCTTTACTGGATGGTCATCTATGTCCCACTGCCTAAGCTTGGGTGTGCCCCAACTCTGTCCTGGATGCTCTTTTTCTCATTCCACTCTTTCTAGGTGATCTCATCAGTTCCCATAGGTTTGATTGTCATCTCTATATAGCTAAGTCAGAGTTGTGCATCTAGCCCTCATCCATCCCTCAAGCTCCAGTCCCACATCACCAAATGCTTTATTAGACTTCTCTATCTAGATATCTGATAAGTGCAGTGATAGGGGTAGGCCCCACATATGTAATGAGGACACTGTCTTTGTACAGTTCCAAGGAAGGCAGCATAGACCTCTCTAGCCTCTTCTGCCCCCCACCCTTCTCCAAGGTAGATTTCGTTGCTGCCAGGAGGATAAGCAGGAGATTGGAGCCAAAGGCTACTACTCTTCTCTCCTTAGAGAGGGGGTATTGGGTTAGAATTATATCTTTTTCTTCCCTTAAATATTATTTGTCTAGGGGATATGATCAGATTTGAGCTAACTTGATTGTTTTGTCATTGAGGGGAAAGGAGGACCCCAAGCTCTATATCTAAAACTTGACACTTTTCCCACTTAATAGTAGTTACACATGAACACACATAAAGAATAGCAAAGAAATCCATTTACCCAAATCATAGCAAAACAGAAACCCAAGAAGGTAGACATAAGAGAATATATACTAATAAGACAATAAAGAGTGAAACAGCCAGATAACTTGGCTCAACCGAGACAGTGTCCTGGATCTCACTCAAATCTGAAATCTCTAGAGTAACAAACTGGGATTAAGGACATGAAGGAGATTTCTGGGTCCTCTCATGGCTTACCAGCTTTTTTTTTTTTTCAGTAACCTGAAGTAGTGTTGGCCTGCTTCAGCTTCTCTCTTGAAGATGAGAGTTGATTAGATACCAAGCTAAAAGACCTGGTCTTGGGGAGTCCTGAAGGGGATACTTGTTGAGAACTGAAACTCCAGCCTCTCATCAACTTTGCCCTACCCCTTCCTTCATGCAGGGCAGCAGGGCAAGGATTTCATCTTCACCAATGAGGAGGGAGACTCAAACCAAAGGATGGTCTTTGGGACAGGGGTTACATAAGAATCTCAAATTTACCCTGTCCACAACAGAATCCATTATCTTTCCTTTTGACTGACTCCTCCCAGCCTCTCTGTCTCTCTGTCTCTCCCTCTCTCTCTCCCTCTCTTTCTCTTTCTCTCTCTCTCTCTCTTTCTCTCCCTCTCTCTCGTTCTCTCTCTCTCTCTCCCTCTCTCTGTCTCTCTCTGTCTCTCTCTCCTCTCCTGTCTCTCTCTCCTCTCCTGTCTCTCTCTCCTCTCCTGTCTCTCTCTCCTCTCTCTCTCTGTCTCTCTGTCTCTCTCCTCTCCTCTCTCTCTGTCTCTCTCTTTCTCTCTGTCTCTCTCTGTCTCTCTCTCTCTGTCTCTCCTCTCCTCTCTCTCTGTCTCTCTCTCTCCTCTCTCTCTGTCTCTGTCTCTGTCTGTCTGTCTCTCTCCTCTCTCTCTCTCTGTCTCTCTCTCTGTCTCTCTCTGTCTCTCTCCCTCTCTCTGTCTCTCTGTCTCTCTGTCTCTGTCTCTCTGTCTCTCTCTCTCTCTCTCTCTCTCTCTCTCTCTCTCTCTCTCTCTCTCTCTCTCTCTCTCTCTCTCTCTCTCTCTCTCTCTCTCGTATTAGAGTTACTCCAGGCACTAAGGTTCACATCCTGAGATTCATCCTCATCTCTTTACTCTTCCTCACCCACCATATCCAATTATTTGGTAAGTCTTGTCAGTTCTATTTCCATCGATCCCTTTCTCTCCACTCCTAAGACAACCACCTTAATTCAGGAGTATTCAATTCAACAAACATTTATTT
>JAQQSW010005640.1:0-14140 GCA_028646575.1 Pseudocheirus occidentalis | reverse complement strand
AAGGGTGCCATCAAAAACAAATTGGAAAAACAAGGAAGAAATTATCTTTCAGCTCTATAGATGGGGCAAGAGCTTATAATCAAAGGATAGGGATGATTTTGGATGACAACATGGATAATTTTGATCACATAAAATTAAAAAAGTTTAAACAAGCAAAACCAACACACCTAAAATTAGAAGAAAAGCAGGGAACTGGGGGGAAAATCTTTGCAGCAGACTTCTTGAATAAAGGTCTACTTTCTAAACCATATTGGGAACTGATTCAAATTTTTAAGAATAAGAGCCATTCCCCAAATGTGAAAGGTTAAAAGATTTGAACACACTACATTGTTTTTAGAAGAAAAATATCCATGCTATGAAGAACCATGTGAAAAATATGTACCAAATCACTAAAAATTAGAAAAGTGTAAATTAATGTATTCTGAGGTTCTACCTCAAGCTCATCAGATTGACAAACGTGACAAAAAGTGAAAATGACAAACTTTGGAAAGACCATGGAAAACAGGTACATCAATGTAGCATCAATTTTGAAAGACTTAAAAATCCTGACCACCATAATGGCCAGCCCCAATTCCAGAGGACCCATGATCAAACATGCTACCCAACTCCTGACAGAGAGATGAACCTCTCAGATTAAGATGTATTCTTGGGGACATGGTCAATGTGGGAATTTGTTATGCTTGATGATGCATATTTGTCACAAGGGTTTTAATTTCCTTCTTTTTTTTCTAGTGGGAGGAGGGGGAAGGGAGAAAAATAGATTTTGTTTATTTTTTTTAAATGGAGTTTTTAAAAAGAAGTGCATGTGAAAGTAGAGGCTAAATTGTTTTCTATCTTCATACTCCCAGTATTATTTATGGAGGATAATTAATAAGTATTTTTAATTGAATACATCTAGATTTGTTTGGATAATACAGTCTCTAAATCACAGTTTTATTTCTGACTTAGTAGTCCCTGAGAATCCTGAAGCCTGTACTATGCCTTTAAAAACAAAATTATAAAAATAAGCTTGTTGCATTGCTGATCCAGTATTTAGCTTGTGATCTTCTATGCTATCTGGGTATTTTGCTCTCCATATTCACAACATAGCCAGGAATCCTCTTCCTTTTCTCCCTGTCCCTTCCCCAACCTCCTCCCCCCCACCCACTCTACCACATTTAAGTTATTTTCCATAAAGAACTTAAGTGCTCTTTAGAAGTTGGCCTCCCATATCATCACTCATGTTCAGGCCAGAGTTGGAAATTCTCACCTACTGGGGTCATATTGCACATTGAAACTAATTAGGGGCGCACACACTCCTAGGGCTCTCTTTAAAAATAGAGGCAGAATTAGCCAGTTGTATTCAGACTAGAGGAATGAACTTTTATAACTCAAAGTTGGCTCCCAAGTACCGACCCATTGCCAGGGACTGGTTGCTCCCAATAGTCCCTGAGTTGACCTGGATTGGGTAATGTGAGCATTGAACAGACAAATTTCTTGGGAAGGCAGCCTCTCCAGCCAGGATGTCATTCATGTTAAACAGATCAGATTTGTAAACTGGTTTAACTAGCTGGATCAGAAACCAGCCTCAGGGCAAGAGTTTCACAAGTGCAAACGAGCATTTGCAAAAATCCTGGGCAGAATGTAGAAATTATCAGCTTAGCCTAAACTACTTTTGGAGAGCTGACTGGTTTTTCTTCCTCCTCTCCCATAAATGATTGTTTGGATAATTCAAACTCTATAGTCTACCAGAGAATGATGAAGGATCTTGTTCCAATCTGAACTCAGCCAAATTGCTTGACAGATGAGGTGTCTGACAGACAAGGAAACTGAGTCATTAGAAGGTTAAAAATCTCTACCTGAATACTACTGCAGTCATTATTGAGCAAGATCACTGCTCCTGATGTAATTTCTTGGGCTTGGGTCAATAATCCTGTACTATGCTAGTTACCTAATGAGCAGAGTGGTTTAGCAAGGTCTTGGTTAATTTAGAGCAAGTGTCTCCAGCTGTTTTGTAAGACGGTAGCTCCATTTTCATATCCTTTGTGCCCTGAGATCATGATCATGGAAGGAAAAGCGGGTTGTGGGGGGCA
This sequence comes from Pseudocheirus occidentalis, assembly GCA_028646575.1. NCBI lineage: Eukaryota > Metazoa > Chordata > Mammalia > Diprotodontia > Pseudocheiridae > Pseudocheirus > Pseudocheirus occidentalis. The sequence continues at coordinate 12,068 of JAQQSW010005640.1, read as the reverse complement.
GGGGTGAGGGTGTGGAGACAGGGGCTTTTTTGTGGGGTGGAGAGTTTTCTTTAACTTGGTCAATGCAGTTGTGAAAAGACATTGGATGATTAATTGTGATTTCAGTAAACTGACAGTAAAATATAGCTCTTCATCTTAGCAGGAAAATGGCAGCTGTGGAATCAGGCATATGCTCTCAGACTTGGCAAATGTGTTTACTTGATTTGCTTAGGTGTACTTTCTTTGTTTCAAAGGAGGATTCTGTGAGGGATAATTTATAGTGAAGTTTCCCCATTCTGAAAAATCAAATCTAGAATGGCTTCAGTGTTCATTAGGCCTAAGTTTAGAGGTCACTTGACCTTACAGGAATCTGGCACTTAGAGCAATGGAGACCCTCCCCAGTGCCACCTCAGCATGAGATATGCCAAATAAGGAAAAGATTGCTTTCCTTGCCTTGCATTGGACACCCACATATTTCTGGGTCCTTTGTCTCAGAGGTAGATTACAGCGCTTAGGTTATGGGCCAGCCCCCCTACCAATGAGAGTGAAAGCCAGTTGAGGGGTTGGGTTTCTGCATTAGAAGTTTATATAACCGTGGACTTGCTTCTACCAGTTACTCTCTCCCTGGCAGACGCCATTTGAGCAACAGGGGCAGTGTCCTTTCTCGTGAGAAAGAATAAAGACCTTTCTGACCTCAGATTCAGACTCCGAACTCTTTCATCTCACACAGTTCTACTAAGTCATGGAGAATCATTGGAAAGTAATAATTGTGAGGATTAGTAGAACTCGTTTTTTTTTTAAGACAGTCCTGTGTTTAGAATCAAAGGGACTTTAGTTTAAATCTTAGTTATTCTACTTTGTGACCTTAGACAAGTCATTTCTGCTCTAAGGGAATGAAGGGTTTTTTACTATCAGAAGTGAATTGGGCTCTACCTTGTATTAGGGGGTTTGCCCTCATAGGAGGACTTCAAACAAAGGCTGGATGACCACTTGTGAGGTCTGCGGCAGAGAGGATTCTGTTTCACATATGAGGAGATCCTTTCCTCTACTGAAACTGATTCTGTGGTGGTGTGACCAGAGGACTTCTAAGGTCTCTATTTCTTCTTGAATCAAATACAAACTCCTCTGTTAGATGTTTCATCAACTGGCTCCAGTCTACCTTTTCAAATTCATTACATCTTATTCTCCTATAATAATAATAATGACTGGATTTTAAGATTTACAAAGCATTTTATATTTTACTACACTTTCATCACTTTATAGTCCAGTCAAATTGGCCCAACTTCTGTTGGTTGCCCACACACAACATGCTATCACCCACCACTGGACCTTTGTATAGGCTACAGCCTATGTCTGTAATGCCCTGACTCTTCACCTCCATCTCTTAGAATTCTTGGCTTCCTTCACAGCTCAAATGAAGCACTTCACTTTATTCCTCCCAGGTATGAATGCCTCCTCTACCATTCCTCCAAAAAAATCACCTTTTATTTATATTGTGCGTATTTTATATCTAATTATATGTTTCTACATTATTTCCCCTAAGATAGGGGTTGTTTTATATTTGTCTTTATGTTTAGCACCTATCACAGTACTTGGCATATGGTCAGTGAGAAATGTTAATTAATTGACTTGATTTAAGATACATGGATTTAGGGTGCATTTATAAACAAGGAAAATGACTTTCATTTCAAATGCATTTGGTCCCAATGGCTTTGTGACTCTGTGTTCTTTGGACAAGAAGTTTTCCTTTTTTGCAACATCCTCTCTCTTTTACTTCTTTTGAATAAAAAAAATGTATTACATTCCTACTATGTTCCAAGAATGTTTCCCTTTTAAACTTCATTTGAATGAACCTCTCTACCCTGCTGCTGTCCTCACTGAGTAGAAGTATGTATTGGAGAGGGGAGATTTTTGCTTTCCTATGATCACTGGCAGGTAGGAAGGTAGCCAGGATACAGATGAGCTTCCTAAAACACTGCAATCAGAATCCTGCTTGGCTGCCTTTCATGATTCATACAGAACAGAATGTTATTTTATGAGGTATGAGCTATTAGGTGGAATGGAAGAAAAATGTCAGAAATAATTGTACCATTTCAATTCCTTACACAAGCTAGACACTAGATCCTTCACCATGTCAGGCAGGACTAACCGACATCTAAACTGCTGAGGCTTTACAAACCATATTGTTACTGTTGGCTTAACCAGTCACTGTTATTATCAAGCTATCTGGTATTCAAACTGAGTCCAGAATTTCATTCTCTCCTTAGTTGTAAGTTTATCAAAGAGTATTACCCATCAAAAGAATACAGTTATTGATGATGATCATTCTTTGAATCTATCTGGGGTGCTTTACTTTGCCAGTGATTTTACAACCCAGCGATGTCCCTACTAGGTCTTTATTCCAAAAAGATCAAAGAAAGAGGAGATGGTCCCATGTGTATGAAAATATTTATGGTAGGTTTTTTTGTGATAATAAAGAACTGGAAACTGGAAGGATGCCCATTAATTGAGGAAAAGCCAAACAAATCAGGGCATATGAATATCATGGAATAATGTTGTTATAAGACATGATGGAGATGTTTCAGAGAAACGTGGGAAGACTTGTATGAACTGATGCAGATTTAAGTGAGAACTAAGAAGATAATTTATATAATAACTGCAATATTATTTTATGGTTGTTCAGTCATTTTCAGTTGTGTCTGACTCTTCATGACCCCATTTGGGGTTTTCTTGGCAAAGATTGCAGTGGTTTGCCATTTCCTTCACAAGCTCATTTTATAGAGAAGGAAACTGAGACAAAAAGGGTTAAGTGACTTACCCAGGGCAACACAGCTGATAAGTATCTGAGGCCAGATTTGAATTCAGGAAGATGAATATTCCTGATTCCAGAACCCGCACCCTATCAACTGTGCCATCTAGCTGCCTAAAAGCAGTATCATAGAAACAAACAATTTTGAAAGACTTAGGAGCTCTTATGAACACAATGACCAACCACAACCCCATATACTAAAAGAATCTCAACATTCCCATGAGTAGGCATTGGGCCTCCTGTTGAAGAGTTCAGTGGGGGAAAAAACCCCCACTGGGCAAGGCACTCCGTTCTACTTTTGGACAAGCTCTACTTGCTACAGTTTTTCCTGACATCAGTCCAAATGTTCCCCTTCGCAATATTTTTGCCCATTGCTTTTGATTCTGGGGTAAAACAGAGTAAATCCATTCTCCACATGACAGTCCTTGAACATTTGATTTTTCTTGTGCCCAACTGTAAAAATTTACATTTATCCCTATGGAATTTCATTTTTATTAGATTCAGTCTCATGCTCCAGCTTGTCAAGATTGTTTTGGATCCTGCCTCTATCATCCACTGAGCTATTTATCCCTCCCAAATTTGTGTCATCTGTCAATTCAATAAAAATACCATCTACACTGTTGGTGGCACAGTGGATTGAGTGCTGGGTCTATCTGGCTTCAGGTACTTGCTGGTCATGTGACTCTGGGCAAGCCACATAACCTTTGTTTGTCTCAGTTTCTTCAATTATACAATGAGAATAATAATAGTACCTACCTAGCAGAGTTATTCTGAGGATTGAATGTGATAGTATTTCTAAAAAATGCTTACCATAGTGCCTGACATATCTATGTCTTAAACAAAACATTCACAAAAATCTTAGACAGCACAGGTGCAACTCCATATGCTTTGTAGTAGATTTGAGTATTTATAATGCTTAAAATAATTTAGTCATAAGTTTTGTCCTACTATCTTGTTACTTATCTATGATATCAATTCCCTTTAGTAATTTTTCTTCTGTTATTTTCAGTATAAAGGTCACTCTTCTTTTTTAAAGTTAATCTTTTATTCATTTATTTTTAATCAACATTCATTTCCGCAAGATTTTGAGTTACAAATTTTCTCCCCATCTTTCTCCTACTCCCAACCCAAGATAGTGAGCCTACTGAATACCCCTTCCCCCAATCTGCTCTCTCTTATATGCTCCCATATCCCCCCTCCCAACTTTCTAGCAGGGCAAGATGGATTTATATATCCCAGTGTCTGTGAATCTTATTTCCCAGTTGCATGTAAAAATATTTTTAAATAGTTCAATTTAATAAGTTCCTTATGATTTCTTTTTCCTGTCTACCTTCTCTTGCTTCTTGTATTTGAAAATAAAATTTTCTGTTCAGTTCTGTTTTTTTCATCAAGAATACTTGAAAGTCCTCTATTTCATTGAATGACCATATTTTTCCCTTAAGCATTATACTCAGTTTTTCTGGGTAGGTGATTCTTGGTTTTAATCCTAGCTCCTTTGACCTCCAGAATATCATATTCCAACCCCTTAATGTAGAAGCTGCTAGATCTTGTGTTATCCTGATTGTTTCCACAATACTCAAATTGTTTCTTCCTGACAGCTTGTAATATTTTCTCCTTGACCTAGGAACTCTGGAATTTGGCTATGATATTCCTAGGAGTTTTCTTTTGGGGATCTTTTTCAAGAGGTGATCAGTGAATTCTTTCAATTTCTATTTTGCCCTATGGTTCTAGAATATCAGGGCAGTTTTCCTTGAGAATTTCTTGAAGGATAGCGTCTAGGCTCTTCTTCTGATCATGGCTTTCAGGTAGTCCAATAATTTTAAAATTATCTCTCCTGGATCTACTTTCCATGTCAGTGGTTTTTCCAATGAGATATTTTACATTGCCTTCTATTTTTTTGTTATTTGTTTGGATCTGTTTTATATTATCCTGATTTCTCATAAAGTCATTAGCTTCCATTTGCTCCAATCTAATTTTGAAGGAATTATGCTCTTCAGTGAATTTTTGAAATTCCTTTTTCATCTGGCAATTCTGACTTTTTAAGGGATTCTTCTCCTCATTGGCTTTTTGGGCCTCCTTTGCCATTTGAGTTAGTCTATTTCTAAGGTGTTATTTTCTTCAGTATGTTTTGGGGTCTCCTTTAGCATGCTGTTTACTCAGTTTCATGATTTTCTTGCATCATTCTTATTTCTCTTCCCAATTTTTCCTCCACTTCTCTTACTTGATTTTCAAAATCCTTCTTGAGCTCCTCCATGTCTTGAGACCAATTCATATTTTTCTTGGAAGCTTTTGATGCAGAAGTTTTGACTGTGTTGTCTTCTTATGGTTCCATGTTTTGATACTTTTTGTTTCCCAAAAAAAGGATTCTATGGTCTAATTGTGCTTCCTCTGCTTGCTCATCTTGCCAGTCAATTACTTGACTTTTGAGCTCTGTCACAATAGAACTCTGCTTCCAGAGAGAGCTGTGTCCCAAATTGCCAGGGTTTTCACAAATGTTGTCAGAGCTATGAGGAGGGTGCTCTCTCTACAGCCAACACAAGCTCTGGCACACTGGTGTTTCTCATCCCAGGACTACCACCCAAGACGGAGACCCAGATCCAAGCAGGTCAAAGCAGGAGTGATTATTCTCTGAGTGGTTGCTTGGCCCCCTATGATCTGCAGGCCAGGAACTCCAGAGGCAGCCACCCGGCAGCATCTGCAGCCACCTCAGTGCTACTACCTCTTGCCTCAAGGGCAGGGTCTGGATTACAGTCTTTTCCACCCAGTTCCAACAGAGTTCCCTACTGATCTTTTACTTTCTCTTTAGTGTTTACAGGTTGAGAAGTCTGGAAACCATCACAGCTGCTAGTGATTCACTCTCCTGAAGTCTTCCCTGGCCAGTCTGTGCCTCTGGTCAGGGCCACCCCAGGTCTGGGCCTGTATGCCTCATGTGAGACTGTGCTCGGCTCCCAGCCTGGTGTGATAGACCCTTCCTGTTGGCTTGCCAGGCTTCCTTCAGTGAGAGATTTGTTTCTCTCTGTCACTTTGTGGGCTGTATAACTCTAAAATTTGTTTATACTCATATTTTATGGGTATTACAGGTGGTTGGTATAGGAGCTTAAACAAGTTCCTGCTTTTACTCCCTAGGTCATTCTTTATAGAGACACAGAAATAAAATAAGAGTTAGATAGCTCTTCTTTCCCTTTGCTGTTAGTTACCATCATCCCATCCAGCACAAACAGAAATCCTGTATCTTCTTTGTTCATCCTTTTTCTTCTGAGATAGCCTTTTTTAAAAAAAAAATCTCTTTTTTTGTCTTTAACTTCCTTCTATCCTGAACTTTAGCATTTCCAGTATACTTTTATACATATTCATCTTCTGTGACCTGTTCTTGCTTCCATTTTTTGAACATTTCTTTTTAAAATATAAATTGGTTGATGAGTTCCTTGTGAATTCATGTTGGTCTTCAGATAAATTCCATTTCATCTCCCCAATGGAACCGTTTTCCTTTTAGTCTTCAGAATTTAACTTCTGAGCATCTCTTATCCCTCTTGAGCTGACTTCCCTTACAGTATTTTAGTCCATGGGATCATACAGATCTTGGAGAGGTGAAAGAGGAAAGCTAAAGGAATTCCAGCTAATGGTTTTGGTCTTCCCTTTGCAGTAAGAGTTTAGCACTCCATTAATAGACCATTATATAATTCCAGAAGCAGGTTCACCAAACCTCCATTCAGGCTGTCAACAGGTGAGGCAAATTGGGCATGCTCCATTGGTCAGTTTTCTTTCACATGTGAAAATTGCAAACTACATATGCTTATATTTGCTACATGACAGATTCCCCTCCTCCAGTCATATCAGTCATTAATGATCTCTTTTATTTTATATTTCTTGTACAAATCCTAGTTGGTACCTGGTTCTTATCCATTTTCAACTAAAACACGTTTTTTCCACTGCCTTTTAGAAAAGTTGATTCTCTGCAGATTGCTGTGCTCCATGATTTACATCAATATAGCACCTTTGGGAGAATACTAATGTTTAAAAATGTGGACTTTTGTGGCAGAGAAAAACTTGAAATTGTTAAAAAGCACTTTCATAAATGTTATCCAGATAGATATCTTCCTCCTATTAACTCTGGGTCCAGATCACTGCTTGTGCCTCTGCAGGGAAGAGAGAGAGAGAGATGTATTTATAGATACAGAGTTAGAGATAGATGTAGATACATATAGGTAAATGCTGAATCAGTCAATGAATAAACATTTATTAAATGTCTACTGAGTGCTGGAAATGCAAAAAGAAGCACAATACAGTCTCTACCCTCAAGGACCTGACATTTTAATGAGGAGACAACATACAAATACATACAAAGCAAACTATAAACAGGATTAACAGAGGGAAGGTACTAAAATTAAGAGAGGGTGGGGAAGGCTTCCTGCAGAAGGTGGGTTTTTAGTTGGTACTTAAAGGAAGCCAGGGAGGTCAGCAGGCAGAATGAAGGAGGGAGAACTTTCTAGGCATTGGAGACCAAAGAAAATGCCCAAGGTCAAGAGATGATGTATCTTGTTCAAGAAACAATGAAGAAGTCAGTGTCTCTGTATCAAAGACTACATGATGGGGAATATGGTGTAGGAAAACCAGGAAGGTAGGAGGAGGCTAGGTTATGAAGAACTTTGAATACCAAATAGAGCATTTTGTATTTGATCCTGGAGGTCATAGAGAGCCACTGGAGTTTACTGAGTAAGGGGGAGGTTGACATGATCAAACTTCTGCTTTAGGAAAATCTATCTGTATCTCTTTATATATATGTCACCTATATATCTCTTTATATATATGTGCGTGTGTGTCACCTATATATCTCTTTGTATATGTCACCTATATATCTCTTTACATACACATGTCACCTATATATCTCTTTATATATGTGTCACCTATATATGTCACCTATATATCTTTTTATATATGTCATCTATCTATATCTATATCAATCTATCTATAGCTATATATAGATATAGATATAAAAAGATATATAGGTGACATGTATATATAGATATACAGGTGACATATATATATAAAGAGACATATAGGTGAAATATATATGTGTGTGTGTGTGTATATATATGTGTGTATATATATATATATATATATATATATTTTTTTTTTTTTTTTGACTGAATGGCAGATGAGTTGGAATGGGGAGAGACTGGATTCAGGAAGACCCACCAGCAACCTATTGCAGTAGTCCAAGTGTGAGATGATGAGGGTCTGTACTAGGGTAGTGGCAGTGTCAGAAGAGAGAAAGGGAATATTTGGAATATTTTGCAAAGGTGAAATGAATAGACCCAACTAACAGATTGGATATAGGGGGTGAGAGACAGTGAGGAATTCAGAATGACTCCTAGTTTCCAAACCTGAGAAACCTGGAGGATGGTGTTACCCTCTGAAATATACACATACACTAGTGGATTAGCTCAATGGCAATGCAATCAACTATATGTCCTAATATAAGCAATACAAATTTTTCATCCACTCAGTTTTTCCCATGTGAATTGCTAGACCAGCTTCTTTTTCCTGCGTATCTCATTGAGAAAGCATTGTAGCGTTCCAAACATTGTTTGAATGGAACTCTTTGGTAGTCTGGTCAAACCTATTTCTCAAAATAATCTTCCAAGTGCATAAAGAAAAGTATATAAGATTATAAAAAAATAATACAGTTATCAAACTATTTTAGAAAAAAAGTTTATGGACGTCAGGTTAAGCATCTCTGTTCTACAGAGAACTGATACATCATCCTACATGATACTTCTGGTGAGTTTAAAGTCTCCCCATTTTATGCTTAGCTTTAGATTTAGTTAGTGGTAAATTGATAACTTTTTTATGAAATATTGATTGCTCTTTAAAAAATCCTAAATTTCAAATATAAAGGGTTTTAAGAATGTGTATATAGATTTTTAAAGGAAAATTGACTATATTTAGTGCAAATTAGATTATGAAACATAACAAAAGATAAATTTATAATTTTCTAGATGGGGTACAGGAGAAGGAAAGAACCAGACTGATGATAGAGAGCTTGCAGTGAGCAAACCTTGGACATTAATACAGAATCAGTAGCTGCTCTGAAAGAAACAGTCTTAGAGAGACTCTGAGACCAGTTCTCTACTCATTAAACCATGCTGGTCATTGTGTATACTAATGTGGCAGAGGCCTCTTCCAACTGCATAGATCCAGGAAATCTTTCTTTCCACATATTAGCATAAGAAGCCATGACTGGTGTCTAGCATCATAATTTTTTGCAAACATTCATATATGTATTTTCAGTTATAGATTAACACAAAATTAATTTATGATTCAGGAAGTTAAATAGAATCGATCCACTGGGTGGCACTATGCACTCTAAATGAGGGACACTCAAGGGCACTGTAGTAATGGTGTTTACCATTTTCCCTGGCAACAAGATTATTGTCAACCTATAGTTTTCTGGCCTCTTCAGTTACTGTGCCCAGGAAGGCACATTCCTGGGTGTCACAGAGCCACCGAGAACTGTGAAACAGTGAGAAGATAGCTCTTCAGCTGTCCTAGTGTTGATGAAGATGTCCCTTCCATAAGACACTTACCATTCACAAGACTCTTGGTTTTTAGATGTAGAACAGAAAGAAAACACACTGAGCAGATGTTGCAATTCAGAACAATCTCCTTTGTTCAACAGATTGTTTTCCCTGCCACACCCTTTCCTCTTTCTCCTATTCCCCTACCCTTCTTCCCTGGAACCCCCTCATATGCTTGGAGCCTGCCAAGCCAGAAATGTCTAGCCTACTAGCTAACCAGTGTCAGAGGTGGGAACCCAATCAGATCCACCTGAGTGGAACTTTGCCCCTTTATAGAAAACACCTGGCCTTTCTGCTTCCTGGAACCAAGATAACATTTGGAGTAGGAGAGGAGTAGCAAGACCTTGATTTACTATGCTGGAGATAGCATTGTCCTTCATGGACTTTCCCCCTTTCCTGCTTTTGCCTTTATATCTGGTTCTCAACCTTCCTAATGCTGCAACCCTTTAATACTCGTATGTGGGCGTATCTGGGTGTATCTGCATGTGGGTGGACCCACCTGGAGACAGATAGAGGACCCATGTCTCGGTTCTTAAGACCATCAGAAATATGTGTTTTCTGATGGTCTTAGGTGACCCCTGTGAAAGGGTCATTTGACCCCTAAAGGGGTTGCAACCCACAGGTTGAAAACCACTGCTTTAGATCATCATGGTCAAGGCTCTTTGGCAGCATCTCTGATTATGGCCCTTCCCTGTCTGCCTCTCCATCCCCAGGTGTTGGCTACTGCTTAAGTTTGGGGGTGAGTGCTACCTAGCAGCGTGCTGGTAGCCAGCTGTCTTGGTGGTTGTGGCGGCAGAGAAGTATAAAGGACACACTTTAATCTACATTGTTAATATTTTCTCCATCCCTTTCTTAAGTCTAGACAATCAAAAAAATAAAATCAAGTCCTGATTTGCTGATTTCCTAGGTGTTACTGTTCACACTGAAAATTTAATAACTGGCTTTCCCAATTTTGAGCTGGTTCCAACACAGCCAAGTGCTGTCCTCATTTTGGAGCTATGAGCTGCTGCTCCAGTTTAAGGGGTGGAGGTGAATGCTGCCCCAGGATCCTTCTTTGGGTCCTCCTGCCTTTCCCTCTATACTTCTTTGGATTTAAGTCAAGTGGCCACCCTGTAAACATATCAAACAAGAGGGCCTATTTCCTTCAGCATCAACATGCTTGTCTAACTCTTTGTTACAAGGAAAAATCAATGGGGAGGTAGAAGAGCATAGCAGGAAATGTTTATGATCTTAAAAAAAATCATCCAGATTGGCTAACATGAGAAAACAGGAAAATTATAAATGCTGGAGAAGATGTAGGAAGATTGTAACACTAATTCATTGTTGGCAGAGTTGTGAACTGATCCAACCATTCTGGAGAGCAATTTGGAACTATGACCAAAGGGTTATAAAACTGTGCATACTGTTTAACCCAGCAATACCACTTCTAGGTCTGTATCACAAAGAGATCATAAAAATGGGAAAAGAGCCCACATCTACAAAAATGTTTATATAGGCTCTTTGTGTGGTTGCCAAGAATTGGAAATTGAGGTGATGTCCATCAATTGGGGAATGGCTGAACAAGTAATGGTATATGAGTGTAATGGAATACTACTGTTCCATAAGAAATTATGAGCAAGTAGATTTCAGAAAAACCTGGAAAGACTTACATAAATTGATGCTGAGTGAAGTGAGCAGAACCAGGGGAACAGTATACTCAGTAACAGCCATATTGTGTGATGACTGCCTTTAATAGACTTAGCTTTTCTCATCAATGCAAGGAACTAAGATAACTCCAAAAGACTCATGGAAAATACTATCCACATCCAGAAAAAGAACTATGGAGTCTGAATGCATATCAAAGCGTACTATTTACTCTCTTTCTTTGTTGTTTTGTTTTTCTTTCTTGTGGTTCTTCCCATTTGTTCTAATTCTTCTTAAAGCATAACTAATGTGAAAATACATTTAATAAGAACGTATATGTAGAGCCTATATCAGATTACATGCCGTCTTGGGAAGGGGGTAGGGAAAGAAGGTGGAGAAAATTTAAAACTCAAAAGCTTACTGGAATGAATGTTGAAAACTTAAATAATTTTTAAATTATCTATAATTTTTTTAAAGAGACCATGTACACTAAAGGTCTATTTTTATTGTAATGGTAATTATAAAAGTAGATATGTGACATCTATAATTCCTAGCTAGAATTTAAATTTACTACTAATAAAATAAAGAGTATAACAAAGACATTATAGTTATTTTTAAGTTTTAGACATTTATAATCTAAGAAAGAGATTAAATTTGCCCTATTTGGCCCCAAACCAGAGTGTGGAGCAATGATTGAGAGCTGCAAAAATGCAAATTTAGCCATAATGTAAAGAAAAAACTTCTTATGGTGAGAGGGATCCAAACGTGGAAAGCGCTGCCTTGGAAGATAATGGGTTCCCACACACTGGAGGTCTTTCAGCAAGCACTACATGACTGTGAGTCTGGCATGCTGTAATGGGGAGTCCTGTTCCCCTATGGACTGGATTATAGGAGAAGGCTTCTGAGGTGCCTTCCTTCTCTGAAGTTCTGTGACTCAGTAACATGCCAACATAATCACCTGAATTCCTCTTGTCCTGATTTAGGACAAGGCATACAGTCATCTTGACTTCTGTCTTGCCACTGGACTCTGATAACTCTGGAGAAGAGAGTGAGTATAATGACTTTGTACAGCTTTGCCT
>JAQQSW010005639.1:0-14140 GCA_028646575.1 Pseudocheirus occidentalis | reverse complement strand
AGGGGCTTTACAGTGGGATTGCTGTTATGGGGTTGGGGCAGGAGCAAGACGGGGAGAAAATGTGTAATTCAAAAAATGTAATGAAAATGAATAATGTAAACAAGAAAACAAATAAAAACTAAATTAAAAAAAAGAAATGTATTTTCCAATTGTCTTAGGCAACTCCTGTGAAAGGGTCGTTCGACCTCCAAAAGGGTTGCAACCCATAGGTTGAGGACCACTGCTGTAGAGCAATTTGCAACTATGGCCAAAGGGGTATAAAACCATGCATACCTTTTAATCTAGCAACCCCACTTCTAGGTCTGTATCCCGAAAGACATAAAAAACAAAAAGGAAAATGACCTATATGTAGAAAAATATTTGAAACAGTTCTTTTCTGGGAGCAGACAATTGGCAATTGAGGAAATGGCCATCAAGTGGGGAATGGCTGAACAAGTTGTGGTATGTGATTATGGTGGAATACTATTATGCCATAAGAAATGATGAGCAGGGTACTCTCAAAAAAAACCTGGAAAGGCTTACATGGGCTGATGGGAGGTGAAATATACTGTATACAAACAACAATATTGTAAGACAATCAGCTGTGAATGATTTAGCTATTCTCAGCAATATAATGATCCAAGACAACTCTGAAAGACTTATGATGAAAAATGCTATCCATCCCCTGAGAAAGAACTGATGACATTTGAATACAGACTGAAGCATACATTTTTTTTTTACTTTGTTTTCTTGAGAGTTTCTTTTTTGGTCTATGTTTTCTTTAGCAGTTTGACTATTATGGAAATGTTTTGCATGATTACATAGGTTTAACTATATTGAATTGCTTGCTTTCTCAATGAGGGGGGAGGGAGGAAGACAGAGTATTTTAACTTCAAAGTTTTAAAAATTAATGTTAAAAATTTTATTTACATGCAACTGGGGGGAAATAAAATAGTAAATAAGAACAAATGTAATATTCTCAGGTGCCCCAGGGGCTCCACTAGAAGCTTTAGTCTCTTTTGGTTGGTATAAAAGATCTTCGTTGGCCATTAAATAAAGATAACAGTATATGTATATAGACATATGTATATACATACATGTATGTGTATATACAAATATATATGTATATATGCGTATATATATATATATATATATAAATTTGTGGGTATGGGTGTTGAGGTGGGTGTGTAAAGAAATGACAAACAAAATGATTTTGGAAATGCCTGGAAAGATTTAGATGAACTGATGCATAGAGGAGTAAACAATCAGGAGAATGCTGTACATTGTAACAGCATTATTGTTCGATGAAGAATTGTTAATGGCTTAGCTATTCTAAGCAATACAGTGGTCTAAAACAATCCCAAAGAACTAATGAGGAAGCATACTATCCACCTCCAGGGAAAGAACTAACTGAAGAAGGCTATTTTTCACTTTCTTTCTTCCACTTTTTTTTCTTTTATTCTTTTTGTACAAAATAACTGCTATGAAAATGTTTTACATAATTGCAAATGTATAACCTCTATCTGATTGCTATCCCATCTCAGGAAGAGGGAAGGGCAGGGAAAGAGAGAGGGAGGAGTAGAATTTATACTTTAAAACTTGAAATAAAAATATATTTTTAAAAAGTTTAAAGTCGAATATATAGGGCGGCTAGGTGGCGCAGTGAATAGAGCACCAGCCCTGGAGTCAGGAGTACCTGAGTTCAAATCCGGCCTCAGACACTTAACACACACACACACACACACACACACACACACACACACACACAAACTAGCCATGTGACCTTGGGCAAGTCACTTAACCCCAACTGCCCTCCAAAAAACAAAACAAAACAAAAAGTCGAATATATAAAATTAGAGGAAAGAAAGTCAGATTAAAAAAAAAATTTCTAGGTAGAGTCCATGGGACACCAATTGAAATAAATTTATATTTTGCAAAGATGTGGACCTAAGATCCATACTAAAAAATATGACATTTTCATTTTTCCAGTTCTAAGTGGTTCATAGAATTCACAATAGGTGAGCCAGTGAAATTAGTGCTGACCTCCTTTAAGAAAGGGCAGGAACCCAAGGACTGACAATAGAAACAGTAGATGGGGAATAAGAATAGGGAACTGCTAAAAGATAGTATTTAATGCTTTAAGCCTGGGGAAAATGAATTAAGTATAAATGGATGTAGCCTGAATGATTTTCACCTCTGTTCTTCCAATTGTGTTAATGTAAAACTGCATTCTAAAGCAAATCATTTGAATTGAGAGATAGATAACAGTTTTCTCCTCTACCTTGCCTTCCTCTGATACCCCACTACTCAGCCTTTCCCCTACCATTGTTAAGTAAGGGGGAAGGGGAGGGGGCAAGAATTAAATAAGGTAAAAGGAAATTTTTCTTCATATTATCTTCAATAGTATAAGAAACTTATTCTGTTATAGGAAGTTAGATGAAATAAAGGGAGTTTGGAAATGAAGATGGATGCTCATCTGTATTATTATACACTGTAAAGAGCACTGGCTCCAGAGTTCAAGTCTTACCTCTGACACTTTGGTTGAAAGTCATTTAGCTTTCCTGGTCTTCAATTTCTTGTCTACAAAATGAAAAGAGTTTGTCTCAAAGGGTTCTAAAGTGCCTTCTAAATACATATCTTTGACACTAGGGCTGAGGAGCCCAGTATTAATAAGATTATTCATCACCCAATGCAATTGTAAATGAATCACATAGACCCAGATTCAGTTATGGAAGCTAATCAATAATTGAGACTATGCTGGGCACTTTCTCTATGGCTTATGCCCCTACTCAGATTTTTCATCCCTGGGAAAATGAAAAGCTGGCTCATTTTAGATCTTTCCTTAAGATATTAGATCCTATGATGTTTCCAAATATCTCTTTAAACATACGTAAAAGTGATAACTTTGGTCCCTATCACCTGGAAGTCATCCATGTTAGATTTCATTCCTCTTCACCTCTCAGTGTTCTCTTCCAACATTAATAGGATTGAGGAGTGTCTAGGCTCTCTGAAAATGTCTTCAAACTTCACCAGTGTTGTTTCCTCAATTGTAAAAAGAGTCATCTGCAGCCCAGTCCCATTGCCACTAACAACCAGACAGCTTTTAATCACAAAAATACAGAATTACCCCCCCCACATACATTGGAGGCATAATCTTTCTGCCCCTTTCCTCCACCTCAGTTTCTGGGGAAAAGGTTCTTACATTCATAACTTAGCTGTGTTCCTATAGAGTATAGTTTCATTTCCAAGTCCAAAATACTCCTCCAGTTCAAATCTAAGCACCCTTGTTTTCAGGGTTTCCATACTTAGCTGATTGGCAATCCTGATTCCAGGATCACATTGTGTCAATCATCTTTGATACCTGAAATTGAGGAAAACAAATAACAGAGAAAAAAAGACAAACATCCCCAAGTCCGTTTCTCAGAGCGAAGATGAAAGTCCTTCCCCTCTAATCAATTCATCGTATGATGTCCTTGCTTTTGGTGAGCTTGCATCTTTACTGTCTGGGTGCAGTAAAAAAAGAGAGCTTCAGAAAGACGGAGGGGTGGGGGTGGGGTGGGCAAGTATAAGGAGGGTATAAGCATAACCCGAAGGAGTACTGGAAAAGAGAGAGAGAGCTGCTCAGTTGCACTGTTTTTAAAGATGCAGTCATCCAATCAAGAATATAGCCTCATCCACAGACTTAGTGGACTCCATGTTAGGCAAACCAGGAATGTTTAAATGGTCCCTCAAGGATGGCTTCATGTTAGGGATAGGGACATAGCCATACATACCTGCATAACACATAGAATATTTATTTAGAACAATAAAAATATCTCAACTCCTTTAGGAAAAAAAAGAAACTATATCTCACCTTTGGGGATGTGTTTTATTAGCTCCCTCCCCCAAGAATCATTAGATTCAGTCCCCCAAAACTCATAAGTTGAACTGTGAAAGGCTTGAGAAAATTCCCAGTAGCTTGGCAGTGTGGGGAAGCTGCTGAAAAGTTGCTGGTGGTATTCACCAATAGCAGTAGCCATTATCCCAGTTCCTGGCCTTTACTACTACTATTTCCACTAGCTTTAGGTTTTCTTAGGTACCTACCACTGGTACCATTGCCTGCTCTATAGTCCCCAGTTTGCTTCTTTTCACCACAATGTTGCACCATAAATTTCCATGTCAGAGACACCTGGTCATTTGTCTTTCAGCCTTAGTTATAAGCTCATCTTGTTTTAAAGGTTAGAATGTAAATTCCTAATTAAAAAAAAATTCTGTCTTCATATTCCCAGCCACTTGCATAATACCTGACATAAAGAAGACACTTAGTGTATTTTGATTGACTAATGTCCCTGGAAGTCTCTTCTTTCTCTTTCCTCCTCATGGCTGTGTCTTTACAACTGAACCTTCCTTGTGTGAGTTAAGCCTTGTATAAAAGCATTCTAGGAAATGGAGTTTATATGCATCTTCTTCCTCTCTCTCCTTCCCCTCACAAAAGGATCAGGAAAGGAAGGAGAATTATTTCCATCTCCCAGGAATGGACTGCTGCATACAGATCACACTGAAAGTGAGAATTACATATGGAGTTGAATTCTGTGCTTACTTTTCAGTAATGTCCTAATTTATATTCCTCCCCAAATGCTCTTTTCCCCTGCAACCATATTTTTAGATGTAGTTTTCTATCTTGGAGCTCTGTTCCTTTTCTGCATTCAAACACCAAACTGTGTAAGTCTCAAATTAGCTGGAATGTGTTGCCAGGGTTCAGACACAGACATCTCTTATGTCAGGCAGCCTTATTTGACTTTGTTGTGTGTGTGTGTGTGTGTGTGTGTGTGTGTGTGCATGTGTGTGTGTGTGTTTTAACTAGATACACTAAGTTGTTCCCTGCAGTGATGTCTATTATACTCATTTTGGTTGCAGAGTTCTTCTAAAATACTCAGGAAATTAATGTTAAGGCCAGATATTATAGTGCAGCAGGCCATTAAATTAGGGTGTATAGCAGGACTTCTGGAATTTTAAGGAGGAAAATAATCATTTGAAACTATGTGTAAGAGATAGCTTAAAATGAAAGTTTGAATTAAAAGCGAGGGGAAAAACTGACCATGTTAAAATATGACAGAAAAAAAGTTAAAAATAATTAGTTTGGCAGCTTAAGTAAGCATAACCTCAATCCCACGTGCAGTTGACTCCCTGGGGTTATCCTTTGTTTGCCCTTTGGGAAATGGGGAAACAAAATATTGTGGTATAATACAAATTATCCTTGTGAACTGCATATAATTGAGAAAGTCACAAATTAGCATTATTTTCTATTATATGTATTTTTATTTATTTTGTTAAAAAGTTCTAAATAACATTTTAATCTGATTCAGGAAGCAGTTTGCAGTTTTGCCAACCTCCTACAGCAGTGGTTCTCAACTTTCCTAATGTCGTGGCCCTTTAATACTCATATGTGGGCACATCTACATGTGGGTGGACCCGCCTGAAGACAGATAGAGGAGCAGTGTCTTGGTTCCTAAGACCATGGGAAATATGTGTTTTCCCATGGTCTTAGGTGACCTTGTGAAATGGCTATTTGACCCCGAATCACAGGTTGAGAACTGCTGTCCTATGGGGTTAGAGTTTGATACTTCTAGTAGTATCATTTCTTTACTGTGAATTGGAAAAAACTGATGTCTCATATTCACTTCAACTTAGAAGCTGTGTGACCATGAACAAATCACTCAACCTTTATAAGCCTCTGTTCCCTCTTTAAATTCAATACTTAGTTTTGAAAACTCATTTCTTGCCCTTAGGAATTGTATATGCCATGAGAGAGATAGAACACACAAATCATAATTAAAACCTTTAACTCTCAAATATTCAATTGATTCTTGATTTCATGATGAATATGATTCACTTTACCAGTTTCATAAATGCCTTTTTATTTTTGTCAATATCTGTCTAGAGTCGTCCAGAAAGGATACACCCTATGTGTTAAAGGCCTTCTTTTAGAGCTCCCATCACTGCATGGGCATCAGCACAGTATTCAAGCTGAGTATTAACACTTGATCTTGTCATATGACCAGCTCTACAAACCCACTCCTAAATAGACAAAAACAAAACAAAACAAAAAACACCAATAACAGCAAGATAAGCAATGACCTTGTTGAACTCAGCAAGCAAAATGAGGAAATTGGTTTGATTTTGTTTTGAAACATGATAAATGCAGAACTTTTTTTGTTGTCTGTTTATTTGACAGTACAAAATGAGTTCTGTTTTTTCTGACTTATTTCAATGTGGAGAAAAGAGACTATGGCCCTTAAAATAAAGGGGAATGGAAAAATGTGTGTGTGTGTGTGTGTGTGTGTAAACCAGATAGATCATAGATAGATAGACAGACAGACAGACAGACAGACAGACAGATAGATAGATAGATAGATGGATAGATAGATAGATAGGTAGATAAATATGTATTTTTGAAAGAAGTTATTTTCTTTCTGACTCATTGCCTGTTTCCCCCAAATATTGAATAACAACAAAAATAGAAGATAAGATACTTGTAGCAAGAATGTATATACTCTTAAAACAAATTCAAATATTAGTTATGTCCAAAAATATATATCTCATTTTAAGTCCATTATGTCTCTTGTGGGAGAGAGTTGGATGACATGTTCCATTTTCATTCCTCTGGACTTGTAATTTATCATTGTATTGAATAGAGTTCTAAAGTCTTTCAAAACTGTTTTTCTTAATACTGTTGACATAGTATAAATTGTACTACCATTTCTACTCATTTTTCTCTATATTAGTTCATAGAGGTCTTCTGAGTTTCCTCTGTCCATTACATTATTTATATGACACAATAATATGCTATCACATTCATACATCACAATTTTTCACTGTGCCTTAATAGAAGGGTACCACCTTAGTCTTCAATTTTTGGCAACCATGAAAAAAAGACTGTCATCTCTCTGTCTCTCTGTCTCTCTGTCTCTGTCTCTGTCTCTGTCTCTCTCTCTCTCTCTCTCTCTCTCTCTCTCTCTCTCTCTCTCTCTGCCTGCCTGTCTATCTATCTGCCAATCATAAATTATTTTCCTCTTCCTTTAATTTTATTGGCATATTAACCTTATAATGGCATATTGGCATAACAAGGAAAATAAGGTTATGTACAATTTACTAACTTTTGGAGAATAGTTTGAAATTGTTTTCCAAAATGGGTAGGATAATTCATAATTCTGCCCAGGACACATTAAATTCTTATTTTCCTCCATCCCATCCAATGTATTCCATTTTATCCTTTTATTATCTTTAAAAAGCTGGTGTATGTGGAATAGGACCTAGGAATTTCTTTAATTTGTAGTTTGCTAATAATTAGTAATTTTATGGCTTTATTTCTTTTTATATATAGTTGTCTTGAAAACTGACAATTCACATCCTTTAACCATTTATCTTTTAAAGAAGGGCCCTTTATAATAACTTTAAATAAAATCCTTATATAACCTGGTTGTGAGTCCTTTATCAGAGAAATTTGCTGCAAAATTTTTTTCCCTCAGCTAATTATTTCTCTTCTAATTTCAGATGCATTAGGGTTTTTTATGAAAAGATTTAAATTTTATATAATCAAAACTGTATCTTTTGCTATCCTTGCTACTACTTTTTTTAAAATCTACAACTTTATTAAACATTTGCTACATGCAGGACATGGTGCTAGGTGTTCAAAAAACAAACACAAAAAAGAAATAGTCCCTGCCTCAAAAATCTCATATTCTCCAAGGGATATAACATATACACAGTGAAGTAGCTACAAGGTAAATGTGCTAGAGCGAGGGGTGGAGGAATCAGAAGAGATCTTATATTTAAAAGTAGCACCTATTTGTCCAATGGAAGTTCAGTTTTGCATTCTTCCCCACCCAAATGATCCACTGGGTCAGATGTCAACATTCCAGATGTTTATGGAGTTCAGAAGTTGATAGTTGTAGTAGGGGTATAATTTTCTACTCTTTAAATGAACGAATGATGAAAGTGCATTTGTTGTTGTTGTTTGTCCTTTGTTCCTGAAGAGGACCATGACCTGAGAATTTGTGATGATGCTTTGACTTGTGAGTTGGATTTAAGTTAGGGAGGACTATGAAAAGTCACCAGCCTCACTCTCTCCTCTGGAGCCATCTGAGTTCAATGATCAGATATAGATCAGGATGACTGGCAATGGCCCCTGATGCAGTGGGAGACCCCGACCTTTTTAAGCTAAGGTCTTTTTCAGGCCTCAGTTTGACTGACTCAATAGCCATTCAATAGTTAAGGCTAAGTAAGAAATGAGGCAAGGAATGGACTTTTTTACATAGTCAAGAAAGAAAAACCCAATCTACCAGGAAGGGGTGGGACCTCAAGGTTTCTGGCCTTGAGCTTAAATAATGACCAAATGAGGCTTGAGCTAGAACCTATCCTTGGCCAGTCAATAAAAGCCATAATGATTTGGAATTAATACATCATCCTTAAAAAATAAATCTAGGCCATAAGTCCCAAGATGCTTTGTAAGCCTATAATTGATCAAAATTTATACCCCTTTGGGCACAGCATTTGCTGGTAAGGATATAATTGTGTGGACAAAGGGGAAGAAGGACAGAGGGAAAGAGGAAAGTAAGGAAGAAAAGAAGGAAGGGGAAAAGGAAAGAAGGGAGAAGGGAAGGAAGGGTCTGCATTGCCCAACTGCAACTGACTAGTTGGTTACCCAGTTGGGCAAGTAATACTACTCACAGATCATTGTCCTTTATTCTTGAAGAGGACTGTGACATCAGGAAGGTGATGCCATGACTTGCAAGTGAATTGGATTTAAGTGAGGGAGGATTGTGCAAAGTTATCAGCCTCATTTTCTCCTCGAGAACAATCTGGGTTAACTGGCAGGATATAGATCAGGATAACTAGACATGGCCCTGGATGCAGTGGGAGACTTTGTAAGCTAAGGTCTTTGCCAGGTCTCAGTCTGACTGAGTCAATGAGAGTGATTATTAATAGGAAAGAAATGAGGCAAAGAATGGCCTAAAAGCATGTTATTAAACATTGACTATGTGCCAGACTCAATACTAACCTTAAAAGCAAATGAAGGAAGGAGAGTATTCCTACAAAAAACTTACATTTCAATAAGGAAGACAATACACATAGAGAAGTGACAGAGAAGAGTGTTTAGAGAAGAACTTTAAATTCTAGATTCTTTCCCTTCCTCCCTTGTCGCCCACCCCCATTGGAAAGACAAGCAGTTTAATACAAGCTGTACATTTGTACTTATGCAGAACATCTCCACAACTGAAATATTGTGAAAGATTGACTATATTTCCCTCCTTCCTATCCCACCCCTTCACTGGTTCTATTCTCTACTTTGTCCCTGTCCCTTTACAGAAGTGTGTACTTCTAACAACACTCCCCCCCACACACAACCAGTCCTCCCCTCCATGTTTTTCCCCTTTCATCCTGATCTCCCCTATTCTCCTGTAGGGAAAGATATCCAATATAGAGTATGTCATTTCTTCCCTAAGCCAAATTCAATGAGAGTAAGGTTGAGCCATTCCCTTTTGCTTTCCTGTTCTCCCCCTTCATTGTAACAGCTATCCCTTGCCTCTTCTGTATGAGATGATTAACCCCATTCTGTTTCCCCCTGTCTCCTCTCATTCTATTCCTCTCCCACCTCTCAATTTCACCTTTTAAAAGATCATCCCTTCATAGTCAATTGATTCTGTGCCTCTGAATGATCCCTTGGGCCCCCTGCAGTCTGCATACTGGGAGCCCTGAAGTAGCCACATGGAGGCAGCTGCAGTGCCACTGCTTCTGCTGCTTTCTTGTCCTTGGGTCAGATGGCCAGACCTGTTTCTCTCCCCAAAATTTAGCCAAGTTCCACTGATCTTTCACTTTGTCTTTGGTTCTTATGGGTTGATAATTCTGGAAACTGCTACAGCTGCCCCTGATCTACTCTCCTGAATGCTTCAGCCTGACTTGTCCTGGCGGCCATGGGGCTAAAAACAGGGTTTCAGGCCAGGCTGGTTCCAGCTCCCAACATGCTGCAATGAACTCTTCCTGTCTTCCTGCTCTGCTGCCTTCAGCAGGAGCCTTGTTTCTCTGTAATTTCGTGGATTCTGGAGTTCTAAAATTTGTTTAGAGCAGTGGTTCTCAACCTTCCTAATGTCACAACCCTTTAATACTTTAATATGTGGGTGTATCTGCATGTAGGCAGACCTGCCTGGAGACAGATAGAGGACTGGTGTCTTGGTTCCTAAAGACCATGGGAAATATGTGTTTTCCGATGGTCTTAGGTGACCCCTGGGAAAGGTTCATTCAACGCCCATAGAGGTCGTGACCCTCAGGTTGAGAACTGCTGGGTTAGAGTGATTTTATAGGTATTTGAGGTGGTTATAGGGGGAGCTCACGGAGTTCTCCTGCTTCTTTGCTGCCATCTTGATTCTGCCCCCTATAATTTCATTCTTGTTCCTTGGATTTGCTTATGATGTCACTTTTTATATTGGTCATGCTACAATTTGACATTTCTGTTGGAATAAGCTGTGAAATTTCTACAAAAATGCTTTCCATTTTTTCCTAGCATTTTTAAGTAGTGAACTCTTTCCCTATTGATCAGAATCTTTTAGTTTATTAAATATTATAATATATTTGCTTGATTTTGTATGATGCTTACCAAATCTGTTCCACTGATTGACCTCTCTATTTTTTTAATCAGTAACAAGTCATTTAAATAATTACTGCTTTGTAATTTGGAGTTAGAGATTTGATACCAAGGCTTCTCCTTCTTTCTTACCACTGTTCATCTACTATTTCTTCATCTTGTTTTCTCTATTTCTGATAAATAGATACGTAATAGATATATTCTTGTATGCTATATATTTGCCGCTTGTTTTTACATAATCATTGGTAATACTGTAAATAGCATAAAGCCTACTTGCAACCACTAAGAGCTATTTATTGTCCCTCGCATCAGTTTTAGTTTTATTCTTCAAAGATGATGGTGTTCTGTGATTTGCCATCTTGTCATATCACTGCAATGATATTGGTGCTATTTAGGTGGTGTTTATTTCCTGAAGGAATATGCCATAATGGAAAGTATTGTACAATTTCCCAAATAAAACACAGTCCTTTATTTTCCTTCTGTTTATTTCTGACCCCAACTTTTTGTCATTTACAGTACCTGTTTGAGATATAGGTTCTGAAGCATCAAATCAATAAGCTTTCTGCCCATCAAACTTCATGATCTAATGTGAAAGAGACATAACGTATTTGTATTAGACATTTGTTTTTTGTATTGTTAAGATAATTACTCTTGAGTGGTCTTGTCACTTAGAAGTGTTTAGTGCATGTAATTCTCTATAGTAAATCATTCATATTTGGGTTCTGTGAAGCTCATACTCCATGTTAGTGTCAAACACCTCTAACAGTTGTAACTCTTCCTGTTTGATATTAATAATTGAAGATTAATTGAAAATTATTTATTTGGTTCATTTATCACGTGAAGGGAAGACATGCTGGAAGGGAGCCTTTAAGACTATGTTTTTCTGTAAAGAACCAAATGTTTATTTATAATCAATAATAGCATTTGCCATTCTCTCTAACTTTCCATTTATTGTTGTAAGAATGTGAAGAAGCTTGCTGCAGAAAATTATTTGCAAAAGGTTTCTAATTTCCTTCCCACATTATCATCAAGGAAATCCTTTATATCTCTATAGATAATTCTCATAAATTTCTAGAGAGATGAGAAAGTAGACTTTTGGTTTCAGAGTTATGGATGTTCTTAGAACTACCTTTATTTGCTAAAGAAAAAAAAATCCTATCTTTGATTTTTCCTCCAAAAGTCTGTCTGAAGAGACATAGAACTATTCTAATTGTATGCTTTATCTCCTCACCTTCATACTTTTTTCTAGATTAATGATGATTTTTGATGCTGCTTCTGTATTGTTGATGTTATGATTATACATAAGCAGCTGATACAAAATGCTTCCCATGTTAGCAACCCATTATTTTCTGCTATTATAATGGAACAATTTCCTTCTTTTCTTTGTACTGTTCAGTATTCTCAACATCCAATATCTTCTACTTCTTTTCTAAAGAAAGCATCCAGGTTTTGCATGAGTCTTCTGAGTAGTCTTCCCAAAATTGAATTCTTCCATTTCATAAATGATACCTGCATTTCCCAACATATCTAGCACTATCATCCACTATTCCATCCTTTACATTTAATTTATTGGGCAATGATGCATAAGTTGATTCACCTCAGAGTATCTTTTTTTTTATACTTTCTCTGCATTTTTAATCCTCTGAATAAAATATATCAGTGGAGGATTCCTTTTGATCTGATATGTATATTTTATAATTTAATTGATGATCTCTACAACTATCCTTCCCAACCCCTAACTGTGAATTAATTGAAGATATATCCAGTATCCACAAACACATATATGTATATTTACATATATGCAAATATTTCTATACAAACATATACACACATATATATTTACTTAGGTAATGAACTTATACTGTGAACATTGCATCATAAAATAGCCATGTTTTGTATGAAACAGTTTTCTTGGGGTTTTTTTGGATTACATCTATAGATTCTCTTATTTGTTCCTCATAGGAAAAACATTGACTCATTTGTACATTCCAGTCACTCACTAGATCAATAAACATTCCTTAAATTCCTACTATGTGTCAGACACTATACTAAACAGTACAGATTCATAATGAGGGAAATTACAGTCCCTGTCCTTGAGGGGCATATAATGTAATGGGGAAGACAGTAAGCAAACAAATATACACAAAGTGTTATACATAGGACAGACAAAAAAATATTTAAAGGAAAGAAGGGACTAGAATTAAGAAGGATTAGAAAAGCCATTCTGTAAAAGATGGGATTATTTATTTGCCTTTCCCTTTTGGAAAAAGGAAATAATGGTTCCAATCTTAAATATCTTACACAATTTGTATATGATGAATTCAAAAATTCTGGATATCTATTCTCTTAGCTAACGGGAGATTTGAATTAAATGGCTTCTAAGGCCTCTTCCACCTTCTTCATTTTGTGGTCAAAATATTAATTTACTAACTATTAGTAAGTTACAAGTGCCTTGTAAATAGAGTATCCATTTTTCTGAGGTGTCTATCTCTCAAGGAATATATGCATACAAAGGAAAGAAAGGGTCAAAGGAAAAAAAAACTGGTGCCTCTATTTTTGATTGAACATAATTTTTACCCACTATACTAGTTTCAATACTCAAAGCAACTGTGATTTTTTTGTTGTTCAGACATTCCTTCCCCTGGCAGATTGCAACCCCTTTTTGTCATTGTTAATAGCCTCCAAGAGCTTCTGTTGCCATAAATACCACGATAGCTTGAGTTCATGGTGATGAACTGCTTTGAATTTAGACAGATATTTGTTTGAATGAAAAACTTTCCATCATTTACCAGATTTTTATACCAAGAATTTGCAAGGATAAAAAAAAATCTTCCACAACTTGTGATTCATTACTGTACAGTGTTGTTCAGTTATTTCAGTTGTGTCTGACTCTCTGTGACCACAGGTGGGGTTTTCTTAACAAAGATACTGAAGTGGTTTGCAATTTCCTTCTCTAGGTATTTTATAGATGGGAGACTCAGGCAGTCAAGGCTTAGTGACTTGCCCAGGGTCATATGGTTAGGAAGTATCTGAGGCCAGATTTGAAACTAGATCCTCCTCATTCCAGGGCCAGTGCTGTATCCACTGCACCACCTAGCTGTCCCCAATTACCATGCAGTATTCTACAAACCCAGGACAACATCCATGTAACAATGAATCATTGTAGAAATATATCAGTGGAGGATTCCTTTTGATCTGATATATGTATATTTTATAATTTAATTGATGATCTCTACAACTATCCTTCCCAACCCCTAACTGTTAGAGTCATAGAAAGCAAGGGAGTAAATAAGGAAAATAATGCTATATTATGTTATATTAGTAATCCTAGTGATGAACAAACACCCTGTTATCACTTTATGAAGACTGAAAAAGTTTTCTTTGCTTGAATTAGAAGATGTATGTAATGGTAATTAATTTGTTTGATCAGATGTTAAGTAAATCCTAGTAACCTAGTGTTAAGGATAGAACTCTGTCCATTGGTGAAAAGGTATGAATTCCCCTGTGACTTGGAAGAATGCTATTGGCTGAGACACTCCC
>JAQQSW010005638.1:0-14140 GCA_028646575.1 Pseudocheirus occidentalis | reverse complement strand
TTTGCATCCTGCCCACGCCATCTACTTTTCCAACCATTCATATTCTTGGTATCATTTATGCCTTTCATCATATGTAAATCCTTTTTGATAAATGCAAATGTTGTGAAATGATGATTCAACTATTGAAGGGAAAGCTTTTCCATAGAATACATTTGAAGAAGGACTTTCCTTTAGTGTGTTCAGTTCTGTTAGAAATTTGGTAAACTCAATTGTTTGCATACACATCCAAGACTGCACTGCCTCTGATTTTAAAGTGGGAATTTTTGTAAAGTTTGGAATTTATTACCCACTTTAAATAAAGAGGTATAAATGCTCACTATTTAAAAAAATATCCTTCCAGTATAACCCTCTTGCCTCTTTGTCCTTAGGTTTTAAGTATCTGGAGATCTTGCTCACTGGTTTGAATAGGTTTAGGGTAATTACTGTTGTTTTCAGTCTTCACTAAACAGCAAACATTGCATGACTGGAATTAAAAAAAATGATAATGGAACTGGAATGAAATAGACCTCAGCTTGTAAACATATTCTACATAGTCATGGAGAAAAAGGCCAAGTGCTAAGGATGGAAAGGAGGGTAATGAACACTTATTAAGTACCTACTATGTGCCAGGCACGGTGCTAAACACTTGACAGATGTCTCATATGATCTTTCCGACAACCTTGTGATGCCGTTATGCTGTGGTGCTATTATACTCCCTATTTCATCATTGAGGAAACTGAGGTAGACAGAGGTTAAGTGACTTGTCTGGGGTTATACAGCTGGTAAGTGTGTCTGAGACCAGAGCAAGTCCTGATGTTACATCTTTCTGACATCAAGTCTAATGCTTCATCCACTGTGCTGTGTAGCTGTACTAAGGAACAGAAATATTCAATACATTTAGCTGATCCCTAAATCTATCCATGTCTAAGTTTGAGGTTAAAACACTGAAACTCCTACTTTTCTTTTTTCTTCATCACAATTCCCCCATCATCATTCTAAAATAAATATTTTGGTCAAAACAAATTAGTTTTAGTAGGAGGAATTTTGTAGGTTGTATTAGGTTAAAAATGCATTTCTGAACACAGAATGTTTGAAATATTTATGAGGAAGAGAGAAACAAGAGGCTGATTTTCGATACCTTGATTGGTGTAACTAATCTGTTCTGTTTATAGGAGCTAAATCATTCCATTGTTTTGGATGAAAGCCAATGTCAACTTGAGTTCTATAATGAACAATGACCATAATCCAGAAGAGAGGACAGTTGAGCTGTGAGAATAGGAAGGCAGTGATCAAAGCCAGCATCCCCAATACTGGCAGGTACCACTCTCCTGCCATGAGGTTGATCCCGAAATCCTAGATCTCTGGACCTCTAAAGTGACTTTAAGGCTGACACTGGAGAGTTAAGTCTCGTGACAGGAAACAGTGTAAGAGATCCAGTTGAGACTCTATGGTGGCAGTTCTGCGGCGCTAGTTGACTGCCAGCTGGGTGCCTTCCCTGTATGTTTGTGTCTGCTTTTTAGCAAGAGACCCTGAAGAGTTTTGTCCATCTCACTGTGTTTTAGCCTGCCTTAGGGGCCATCTTCAATTGTCCTGATCTGTATCTTGCCATTGGACCTAGATGGCTTAGGATGATAAAGTGAGGCTGGTGGCCTAGTGCAGCCCTCCCTCACATAAATCCAACTCACTTTCAAGTAATAGAATCATCTTCCTGATGTCACGGTCCTCTTTGAGAATGAAGGAAAAACAAAAAACAAATGAGAATGAAGAAAAAACAAAACAGACTGGGTTAAATCTCAGGGGACCACCCTGTTTGTCTACTCTGTGTATATCACAGCTGTGTCACAAAGACAAAAGGCTCATGGAATGATAGAGTTAGAGATTCACTTTGATATTTTTGTGAGTGCTGTATTGGGAGTTAGCAAACTTGGACTCAGATTCTCCCTCCAATGATTACTATTGTGGTTTGGCATTCAAAGCCTGTCATAATATACAGTGTACCTACCCTCCCCACCACCTCTGCAGTCTCTTTACATCTTACAATGCTCCTTCCAAGTATTCTGAGTTCCAGTAACACTAGTCTCTTTGCTATTCTTCCAACACCACAGTTCATCTACTGACTGGGCATTTTTCATTGACTGTTGTTCCATGAAAGGAATGTTCTCCATTCTCGTCTCTACCTCCTAGATTCCCTCAAATCACACTGAAAATCTCATCTTCCACAGGAAGACTTTTCCTGTCTTTTTAATTCAAGTGCCTTCCCTCTTTGATTATTTTCAGTTTATCCTGTATAACCTAGTTTGTACATGAATATTTGCATCTTGTGATTGTGAGAACAGGCACTGTACTGCCTTGTACCTTTCTTTGCATCCCTAGCATTTAGCACCTGTGCAGGGCACATGGTAAGGACTTAATAGATGTTTATTTATTTTTATTTTTTAAGTGACTCATCTAAGTTTCCAGAGGCAATATGTACTTTATTTTCCCCCTTAATAGTATTTTATTTTTCCAATTACATGTAAAGATTATTCTCAACATTCACTTTTATAAGATTTTTGAGTTCCAAATATTTTCCTCTTTCCCTTTATTTGTCTTCTCCCTCCCCCCTCCCCTTCTCAAAATCACAAGCAATCTGGTACAGGCTATATGTGTACAATCATACTACAAATATTTCTACATTATTCTTGTGGTGGAAGAAGAATCAGAACAAAAGGGAAAAATCACAAGAAAGGAAAAAAATAAATAAATAGTATGCTTCAATCTGCATTCAGACTCTATAGCTCTTTCCCTGATGTGGATAGCATTTTCTATCATGGGTCCTTTGGAATTGTCTTTAATAAATGTTTATTGGCAAACTCTGTGACTATGCACAAATCATCTAGCCTCTCTGGACCTCTGTTTCTTCAATCATACAATGAAAGGGAACTAGAGATTCTTAAAAGTTCCTTTCATTTTTCAATTGATGATTCACATTCACCCAATCATTTTATGGAGGTTGAGGGGCTAAATGAGTTCCCCAAGATCACACAAGTGAGTGTGGTAGAGCTTGACTTCAAACCTGGGTCACCCAAATGCAATCACTCCTTCTAAGGCTTCATGGTATGTCCCTTTCTTACAAATAAAGTCTGAAAGTCTTTTTTTTGTCTCCTAGAACTATGTTTGACAGTATCTTTTGAGATGTCTATGTTCCAGGGCAAGGGTTTGTGACATAGAATGCATGAACTTAAAAAAAAGTTTATCTGTTGTAATTCAATATAGTCTATTTCCTTTACAACTTTATGTGTTTAAAAAACATTCTGAGAAAGTATCCATACGTTTCATGAGACTGGCTAAGGAGTCCATGATAGAAAAAAAGGTTATGAGCACCTAATCTAGTGTGTCTTTCATTCATTTAGTAATTTCCATCATGCCCAACTGTTTCTGACTCCATTTGGCATTTTCCTGACAAAGATACTTGAGTGGTTTGCCATTTCCTTCTCCAGCTCATTTGACAGAGCAGGAAATTTATATAAGAGAGATAAGTGTCATGCCCAGGGTTGCCCAGCTATTAAGTGTCTGAGACCAGATTTGAACTCAGGAAGATGAGTCTCTTTGGCTTCAGTTTCAGTCCACTATCCACTGTGCCACTTAGTTCTAGTGTGTACTAATGCCAGTTTTTGTAGGACTTTTTAAAATAGAGGTTGGGGTACCCTGATTGCAACATCGGCACCATTGTTCCCATAGTTCTGGAGGAAACAGGGCTTTAGTTACACTAAGCATCTCACATGAGGGACTGAGACAAACCAAAAACAGCCAATGAATTGCTAACTTCCATAGAAGCTAAATGTCCACAGCCTTGTTGGGATGAACCAGACCTGTTTCAGGTACATTTAGAAAGACAGATCATACTCCTCCTGCCCCAGAGAGAAAGAGACAGGGAGAAGAATTGTGAGAAATTGCTTACTGTAAAACACATCCAGAGGGGGAAAATAGTTGAGCTATAACCTCTGGAATTTACAGCTGATGCCAGTATTGTTACAAAGACCAAAATCTTTTTCACCCTGTACTCCAGTAGTATGAATGCATTTATTAAGAACTTACTTTGAATCAGGCCTTATGTAATGGGGAATACAAAATACAAATACAAAAATGAGACAATCATTCACATAAAGGATTTTATTCCCAGTGGTGACCAGGGAGGGTGTAAAACCATGCATGTGCAACTTTCCAGAGGACTGCTCCTGTGAACAGCTTTCAAGGTTCTACTTACATAGTATAGTGAACTATCTATTCAATAACAAATCAGAGCAAAACATTCACAGAAAATCAAGGTACGGCATTCACAATGTTACAACTCAACAACTTATCACTAAAGTGGCCACGTAGGCTTTCACCATAGTGGTCAGATAGTTTTAAACAAAGTACATGCATTTAGTCAATCACAAAATCCTTAATTTAATCACAAAGTACAAAAGTCAAAGCTCTCCACCCCTTGGTCACAATAAATCACAATCTTCTCAGTCATTACATAGTATCCAAGTAAAGTCTTCTTTCACCTTGACTTGAAGCTGGCTCTTAGCTTCCATGGTTCCTCTTCCATGGTCCCAGCTCCAACTGTCACCTGGTTACAAAGGCAGGAAGCTCCCAATTCCTTGTCTAGCTCCTTGTCCAGTTCTTCGTCTAGTTCCCATTCCATATTGAAGTTCACAGTATCCAGTCCACTTCAAGTCCTTCACAGTTCCTGTTCCTGGGAATACAAAGCTTGACAGAACCACAATAATATACAAGCACATTGCTAGCACCATCATCAGTTGGCTATCTGCCTGTGAAATCAACTCAGACTCACCCACAAGGTATGAAAACTCAACATAAATCAACATAGAAATCAACAGAGACCCACAAACAAAGTCCAATAGGTCAGCACAAACCATCAACATAGAAATCAATGGAGACCCACAAACAAGGCCTAAGAGGTCGACACAAATCATCAGTAAAGTCCCAGGACCTCCAAAACCCTCCCACAGGACTTCTGTAAACATACAACCAGAAAATCCTCTTTCAGGGCTTCCAGTAAGGTCTCAGAGCTTCTGTACAAAGTATCACAAACAAACATCAATCAACGCAGACAGAGCAGACAAACAGAGTTCTGGGATACCATAAGTTCTCTCCTTCTTGACTCTGCCACCACAAGACTCCTCTTCTCAGTTCTTCTCAATTTTTAGTTCAGTCTTCAGTCCAGCAGCAGCTGCCTTGCCTCCATGATGCTTACCCCACGAGATTCTGACTGTCCAGCTTGTGCTCTTTCTTATATACAATATAGCTCCTCCCCTTCCTGTTGCAGGAGTTCATGAGTTCTAGGGTTCATAAGTTGTGGGGTTCACATGTTCTGTTTCTTACCAGACTTGATACAAGGCTGAAAAGAAACTTGAACTGAAACAAGGTTTTAATTCAATAGCTGAAACAAGTGTGAACTGCTTCTGTGCTTGCCATTACAAAGGGGTACTTTGTTCTTAGGACTCACAGCCATAGGGCACTCAGTATAAAGCCCTTTCCAGAATCAGTGGTAGTATTGATTTGTTTACTATCCCCAGAACAAGAGGAGGAGGAAGGGAATACATGAAGCAGAAGAATGAGATGCAGAAGAGAAAATATGATTTACTATGGTTAAATATAATGGGCTAAGAGTGTTTGTAATTACTCATTTACTAATCAACACAGTTGGTGGTGAAGTGGGGCAGGTCATTCTGGGGTTGAGTGAGATTAAATTTCCTGGGGTCTGGGCCTTTGTTCCTGGGATGCTGGTTCAGATGCTGATGATCTAGGTGGGGAGAAGGAAGGCAACAGCTCAGAAGGTGAAAACCCAAAGTGTGGAGTTGGTATTACAGGGCAGAAAGCCCTCAGGCTGGTGTTCCCTAGACTGGCATCAGATAAGGTACTCTTAGTGAGTACAAGTTCCATCTATCTCCAGAGAGGATAGTGGAGAGCCAGGTGAGACTGCTTTGTGACAGATCCAGGAAGCTCTGGGGAGTCTGGTTAACTGGAGCAGCTTTCCCTGTATGTCTGCTTATATTCCAGTATACTGTATCCATCTGGTAAGTCTTGGGCTTTGTGGTAAGGTGTTTTAGGTACATTGTACACGAGATGTTCATGTTAGTGATAGATTTTTGTTGTTTGATCAAGCCGAATACTTAACAATATCTTCTGGGTCTTTCCTGATTTTTCCATTAGATCTCAAATTCCTTGAGAGCAGGGACTGGTCTTTTCTTTTCTTTTTTTTATCTCCACCAGTTAGAATGGCATTTTTATCATTATTTATTATTATTCATGGTATTATTATTTATTAACCAATAATGTAATTATTAACAATTAGGTGACTGACTTAGGTATGGTTGTTTTAGAGGTGGTAGCATCTTTCTATGATATGTTAAAAGTAGAGAAAGTTCTATAATTCAGCACACACAGATTTATGAGAACAACAACTGAACCTAGACACGTGTACTCCCAGATTACTTAATCTTCAGGTCTCCATTTTTTTTTCAGTCAAACTCTTATGTAATTTTTTTTTAAAATGTGATTTGCTCCCTAATTCTCCAAGGCTGGAAAAAAAGATCTTTTCTAAGCTCTTTGGCACCAAATAATTCTTTTACAAATATATCATGCAATCATAACGTTTTTTCTTTGGCTTCACTGCCTCAAGGATTAGTGACTTCTTCGGGGTGGAATTGTTCCACCTGGGCTTGTTGCTATCCCTCTATACTCTTATAATTAGATTCATGAGTCACTATACCCCCCAAAGTTGGTTATTAATTGGCTAGCTCTCTGGTGGGAGTCCTCTTCAAATCTGGCTAACTTGGTCCTTAATAATAGATGTGCAATTCATTTGAGGCCCTTCCTTAAGATCTCATTAGCTTTAGTAGTTTGCCAGAACTTGTGCTCTGCCAACTTAATCTTCAGCAATCCAGAAGAAAGCATTAGAAAAGACATTTCTGGAAGATTGACCACTAGCAATAATTAGATTTAAATTGTTCACCAGTCATTTAACATTTATTAAGCACTTATTATGTTTCAGGCACTGTGCTAAGTGTTGAGGGTACAAAGACAAAAGACAGTCCCTGCTCTAGCAATCCAGTGCGTGTGTGTGTGTGTGTGGGGGGGGGGAAAAGACAGCATCCAAACAACTGCACGAGAAACCTAATTATAGGAAAAATTAAAGAAAATCTCAAAGGGAAGTCCCTACCATCAAAAAGGTTTAAGAAAAAACTTCTTATAGAAGGTGAGATTTAGCTAAGACCAGAAGAATTCCAGGAAAGTTAGGATGTAGATGTGGAGGCATAATGGAATTTGAGGAATTGGGGGGGGGGGTAACCAGTGAAAATTCCTGGAGTCAGAATGGAATTTCTCATGTGGGAAAATAAACAAGAGGCCAGAATTAGTAGATTTCAGGGTAAGTGGGGTTGTGGGAGGCAGGTAGAGAATGGTGAGGGGGAGAAGGTATAAAGTCTGAGAAGTCTGGAAGGTGGAAAGATTAGAGAGATTTTGAATGCCAAACAGATGATTTTATTATTTGATCCTGGAGGCAGTAGGGAGACCCTGCAGTGTATTGAATGTGTATGTATTTAGGTGATGTGGTCAGATCTGTTCTTTATGAAGGTCACTTTGGCATCTGATTGGAGGATGGACTGGAGAGGGGAGAGTCTTGTGGCAGTGAACCCAACCAACAAGCTACTGGAGTAGTCCAGGCATGAGGTGGTAAGTACCTGTATCAGGATGGTAGCAGTGTGAGAGGAGAGAAGGAAGTACAGAGAAGAGATGGTACAAAGGTTTTCTGTGGTCATCTTGAAATAGCTACCTGTTTAATTAATATGAAATAGGTTCTATTTTTTCAATTTCTATTGCTTTATTGTCTAACATTTAACGCATATGTTAAAAATGTGTGGGGGGAAAAAGAAAATGAACTCGACTCAACAGAATTACTCTTTTTCTAAAAAAAAAGATAAACCACTTTAGACTTTGCAAATTTTTCATTATTTAAAGTGCCTCATCCCAAGTCATGAAACACCATCATTAGCTGCTCAAAACCATCCCTTTAGCAATCACATCTTTAAATATAAATGATGCATATGGGAAGGCAGCAGCAAGCGATTGTTAGCTTGGCACTGTCACCATGATGGCTTGGTTATGCAAATGGATCTGCCTCCTTTATACTCTTTTCCTAGCTATGCTTTTAATATATATGTATATACAGAACCATAACTAGCATTTTTATCTCTTGGAATAAACTTGAGAAGCCACATCCTGGGGAAGAAGCATGAATGGTGCCCTCAGATCAACTTTTAAAGATAAATTCTGTCGGGAGTGGTGACACAGAGATCCTGGGATGTAGCAACACCAGTATTTGAAAGAAGACATGCTATTTTCCTGGAGTCCAGCAGCCATCTGGACTTTTTGTAACAGATTAACTGATGATTTTAACTGATTATTTTTTTCCCTTACATGCTCAAGGAGGGTCAATGCTATCAGTAACCCTAAATTTGGTCCCTTCGGGAAAATCCTCAGTCATTCCACCCTAGTTATGGAACTCTCTCTATATTTGCAAACATATATATAATATAAATACATGGACACATTAGCTAAGCTTAAAACCTTTCTATCAGTGCCAAAAATCAAACACCTTTTTTTCTCATGCCTTATAAAGTACACGCTTTTGAAGGAAAAAATATAAAGTATAAGAAAAGATAATTTATAATATTCTCCCTTATTCTAAATATGACATGTTGCATGTTTCAAGAGAAAAGTGAAGGGAATGTGCCCACTTACTGTGAAAGGCATATTTAGAAGGAAAGAATTTGTAATCCTGTTTCTTATTGGTTTTTTTTCCCAAGAGTCACTAGTGACAGAGATTTTTTTTTTAGCAAAATAACTATTGCTCTTGTGGTTCTTAATATGCAAGTAAGATTGCATTTTGGCACCTCTAGATATAAGAAGTTGTTTGATAGTGGTTTAACATACATCAGTAAACATTTATTAAAACCCAACCATGTGCCAGGCACTGTGCTGAGTAAGCTCAGGGGATGTAAAATGAAGCAAAAGACAGTTGCTGGCCTCAAAAAGTTCACTAGTGAATGGGAGACACAACAGGGAGACAAAATATGGACAAGCAAGCTACTTATAGGAAAAATCAGAAATGACTCAAAGAAGCCAGTTAAGAGGGGTTGGGAAATACTTCCTGTAGAAGATGGCACTTTAATTAGGATAACATAAGGGAAGTTAGGGAAGGAAGGAGGAGGAGATGAAGTGGGAAAATGGTCCAGGCAGGGAGGACAGCCAGGGAAAATGACTGGAGTCAAAGACTGGAATGTTTTGTTTGAGGAACTATGAAAAGACTAGTGATATTGTATCAAGGAGTATGGGTCAGAGAGTAAGGTATAAGAAGAGTGGAAACTGGGGCAGGGTGGTGCTAGGTTATGAAGGCCTTTGGATGGCAAACAGCATCTTGTGTTTGGTCCTGGAGGCCATTGTGAGCCACTGAAGTTTGAATTAGAGGCTATGGGGTAACATGGTCAGATCACTTAGTGGATCAGAGGAGGATGAGGAAGGCAGACACAACAGCTAGCTATCGTAATGATTCACGTATTAGTTGATAAAAGACTGCAACAGGATGGTAGCAGTATTAAGGGAGAGAAGACAGTGTATTTGAGAGATATCGCAAAGGTGAGAAATTGGCAAGCCTTGCCAACAGATTAGCTATGGGCGGTAAGAGGGTAAGAGAGATGATGTATAAGTCAGTCATGCCCTATAATGCCAGCTTGTCTATATTCACTCATTTGTTTTTTTTTTAAGTAACGTAACAAAGCTTCCTCTTTTGAAGCTACTTCTGAATGACTTTTACATTAAACAACAGCAACACAAATCTTAACTCTGTTTGCCTCAGTTTCCTTATCTGTAAGATGAGCAGGAGAAGGAAACGGCAAACCACTCTAGTCATTTTGTCAAGAAACCCCCCAAATGAGATCATGAAGAGTCACACATGGCTGATGATGACTGAACAACACCAGAAATCTGAAATGTGTGCATTAAAATAAGAAGACCAACAGGAGCAGCTAGATGATGCAGTGAAAAGAGCACCAACCCTGGAGTCAAAAGGACCTGAGTTCAAATCTGGTCTCAGACACTTAATACTTACTTGACTGTGTGACTTTGGGCAAGTCACTTAACCCTAATCACCTTGCCGCCCCCCTCCAAAAAGTTGTGCA
The DNA here is from genome assembly GCA_028646575.1 of Pseudocheirus occidentalis. Taxonomy (NCBI): domain Eukaryota; kingdom Metazoa; phylum Chordata; class Mammalia; order Diprotodontia; family Pseudocheiridae; genus Pseudocheirus; species Pseudocheirus occidentalis. The sequence goes on along the minus strand of JAQQSW010005638.1, from coordinate 3,932 downwards.
GAAATGCATGTGTGCCTCATTTCTGGAAGAAGACCACAATTATTCCTCATCATTTATATGCTTCAGTCTTTAAGGATGACAAAGCACTCTTTATATATTACCTCTCAACAACCTCAGAGTGGATGTTGTTATTATCCTCACTCAACAGATGAGAAAATTGAAGTTCAGAAAGGCTATGTGAATAACAATAATAGCATTAGTAGTAATAATAATAATAATGCAGCATTTACAGAGTGCCTCTTATTATCCCAGGCACTTTGCTAAGCACTGGACATTATCTTATGTGTTCCTCATAATGGCACTGAATGATAATTTGCTTCTATAATCCCCATTTTAAAGCTAAAGAAGCTGAGACAAACAAAATTTTAAAATAATGTGTTTATGGTTGCACAGCTAGTGAGTGTCTGATGCTAGATTTGAAATCAGGTCTTCCAGGACTCCAGGTCCTGTGCTCTCTCTGCTGTGATACGTAATTCCTTCTCCATCTTCCCCCATGTTCACACAAATAGTCTAGAGGAAGAATTTGAATTTAGATCTCTCCTGTCTCTGAATTCAGAAATGTTCCCACTTCCCTCTACCATCTTCCATGATGGGAATGTTTCATTCAATAATTCTAACTCCCTTCCCTGTGCTGATTTATTTTCTGGACTCATTCTTGGTGACTTTTCCTTCACTTCCACCCTCTTTACATCTGTACAAATAGAAGTCTGGCACCTTCAGAGAATAAATTGCTTTTGAAGGCAAGAGGTGACATGTTGGTAACAGCTGGATCTTGTGATCCACCAGATGCCTTGTTTGTTACCTTTTTAGCAGTGCCAAGAGAGACTGTCTAGAGATAGCAACTTCTCCTGCCAGCTGCTCCTCACTCCAGATGGTTAAGCTGGATGGTTAGGCTGGAGGATAATCATGCCCAGTATCATTATCCAAAAGTTATTTCTTTGTCATAATATGATAAAACCTCACTAATTGGAGTAACTCAGGGAAAGACCATTAGGGATCAGCAAAGAGTCTGAAGTATAGAATATTTTTAATAAAATATCATTTTACGATTTTAAAGAGCGCACATGTACTCAAGCTGGTAACAGAGATTTCCCATGTAAAGGTCTTGCTTCTTCTACCTTAAGAAATGGAATTGACTCAGTTGTAATTAATAGCATCCATTTACCTTCAAAAATTATGAACAGAGTTTTCCTTTAAGTAGGATAAAGAACATTCTCTGTCATTTAAAAAAATACAGTATAAGGTAATGGCAGACAGAACTACTCCTAGATGAAGGAAGGAAAAGAAATGTAAACTAATGAGAAAAGTGTACTCATGCCTGCTTTATGATGATCAAACTTTTATTTTGGAGATTTACTTTGTAAAGAAGTTTGTTTGGACCTTTAGTGTAGCATTAATACAAAATATGCATTTTTAAATGTAGGGGAAAAATCACTAAAAAAAAGGATGAAATCCTTCTTTAAAAGCCATATAACCACACCTTGCTCAGGTGTGAGAGGAGAGTGTCAGAAGATAATCACAGGATCATTGTTCTGGATCAGATAGAATCCTCATAAATCATTTAGTTCACTTCCACATTTCACAGATGAATTAATTGAGGTCCACAGAGGTTAAGTGATGCAAAGTGTTAGAGCCAGAATTTTTCAGTCAAGGTCCTCAAATTTCAAATCCAAAGGGCTTGCCTCCAGATTGTCTCAGTAAGAAAAGAAGGTACAAGTTGAGAGCATCTGATGAAGTGTTATCAGTCATGATAGGAAGGAAAATAAAGAGGCAAGAAATCACCAGCTGTTTGATTTCTTAAGGAAAGCTCTATAGTGGAGGACAGTTACAGATTACAATTAAGACACTGAGAAAAATATGGTAACTTCAGATCACATGGTCCCTGGACAGGTATTGGGGGATAATTTGGCTGCCAGGCAAAAGGTAAAAGCCCGGAAGAAGCCTGAAAAACCAGAAGGAATTTACATATACACATATATGTATGCACGTGTACTGTATGTGTCTATGTATGTATATATGTATATATGTGTGTGTGTGCGTGTCTGTCTTTGCTTTGGAGTTCCTGTATAGGACACAGGCACCAACCAGCAGTTTTTGTGCTAGTTTGAAACAAGAACGATAAAGAACTGAGAATTTCTTTTTCATAAGCATGGAAGACAAGGGGCCTGCAGAGATTTCACTGTTTGTATTTCTTCCAGTGCCAAGTAGCAACTATATGCAAAAAACTTTATGTTGATCTGCCTCCTAGAGGAGATGCATCTCTAATCTGGCTGAAAATAGTCTTTAATAGGAAACAAATAAGTCAAATATAAGAGGTTAAGATGGATCAGGATGTGTGTCAGGTTATTGAAAAGAGAAACTTGGAGCACATAAAAAAGGGAGAACCACTTAACTGCTGAGGCTTTGCTTTGGGTTTGAGGCTCTTTATAAAGAGAATTCTTGTTTGTTGCTCATCCTTCCATTTTGAAGAGGTCTAATGACATCAGGAAAGTGATGTCTTGACTTGAAAATGAATTGGATTTAAGTGAGGCAGAACTGTGTAAAGTCATCAGTCTCACTCTCACCTCTAGAGTCATGGGAGTACAATGGCAAGACATAGGTCAGGATAACTGGCAATGACCCCAAAGACCTTGGTCTTTTTAAACTAAGGTCTTTCCCAGGTCTCAGTTTGTCTGAGGCAACACCCAGTCAGTGATAAAAGTCTAGTAGAGCAGTACTCTTGAGGAAGGTTAGCATTGTGTTTCTACAAGCCCTCAAGGGGCAAGGAGGACATTCCAAGTGCTATCCAAGTACTGTTAGAATTGTGTGGAAGTAGAAGTGACTGGGATATTTAATGAATGAGTAAAAGTGTGGCTAGAGATTGATTGTGAAAAATTAGGCTGACTCTAACCAGTGATTCCTTTTTCTTTTCTTTGCAAATTAGATTGTCTGAAAAGTAGGCATGGCAGGTAGCAAGGTACATCCTCAGAGAAGCCTCTGTCTCTGGAGGGAATGGCTCAATGTGTCTGCTTGTTGTCCAAACTAAAGTAAACAAAATGGGCAGTGTTATGAACATAGGACCTGGGTCCGAATCCCTCCAGAATCTACCTATATGAGCTTGGGCAAATCACTAAACAGCTCTGGGTTCCAGTTTTCTCAGTTTCCTATAAAATGGAGGTAGTGGATTTCATAGCCTTTAAGGTCCCTTCTCCCTTTAAATCTGTGATCTCTTACCTAGTCATCTAGTGAGCTGTGGCCATGCCTGACAGATCAGTCATTCAAACAATAAATATTTATTAAGCATTTACTATGTTTCTGGTACTGTGCTAAGTCCTTGGGGTTACAAAGGCAAAAAAAAAACCCAGTCGCTGCTCTCAAGGAGCTCACATTGACCTGTGGTTGGGGAGTCAGTAATGCTAAGATCATTTGGACACAACCCATGCTGAAATTCTGAAATTATTATTGTTAGTACACATATTCAGAGCATAATTGGACCTTAGAGGTGATCTGGGACTGCCACATCACTTTACCAGTGAAAGAAGTAAGACCCAAAGGATTAAATGACTTATCTAAGCAACAACTAGCAAAGACAAGTATCAAAACCAGGTTGTCTGCCCACAACTCCACCACTTTTCCTAAGATAAGCAGAATGTGGTGAGACTGACCCATCACCATAGGGTAACCTTTGTGAGTCCCAGAAATAAGAATCAAGCAGCTACAAGTAGTCCATGGAATGGTATGAGAAACTATCTGAATTCTGCCAAGAGAGAGAGGCATTGATTTTCTTCTTACCTCAAATAAAGTGAGAATTTTTTAGGAAATTTTTTTCTTGTCTTTTTACATTAATTTCTAACTTCAGTTCATTCTGAGCTTTAGCATTCTAGACATTATTAAAGGACTGTACTATTTTGTATTCATCCTGTTACCTGTTTTTGCATCTGTCTTCTGTGTGC
>JAQQSW010005637.1:0-14140 GCA_028646575.1 Pseudocheirus occidentalis | reverse complement strand
ATCCACAGCCTGTATTGAATTGATTGTCCTTCCAGTGGTGGTGGGTGACAAGGGAGGAAACGCAAGCATCTAGAGTTTGAAGTTCTGCCATACCTACAACTAGGAATTAAGATATACAGGGGCTGGGATAGGGAGACCCTCCCTGCCCTACCAGAAAGTAAGAGAGCAGAGCAGGGGAGGGACTTTACAGTGGGATTGCTATTTTGGGGTTGGGGTGGGGGCAAGACTGGGAGAAAATTTGTAATTGAAAAATGTCATGACAATGAATGATGTAAACAAGAAAAATGAATTTTAAAAATTTAAAAAAGAAAATAAAAAAATAATTCTCTTGCCCCACTCTCATTTCTTTTCCCAGTTTATCTTTTACTTTTACTATAAGATTTTAAGGTTCTTTTTGAGCTCTTACATGAGTTCTCACTTTCCATTTTTCTTTGAGGTTTTGCCCATAGTTGTTTTGACATTGTTGTCCTCTTTTGAGTTTGTGTCTTTATCTTTTCTGTCACCATTAGTAACTTTCTATGGTACTGTTTTTGGGGTTTGCCTGCTGCAACACTGTGGCTCAGGATCTATTGGTAGTTTGTTGAGGTGGGGCTTGTGGCTAACTCTCTGGGGTTCTTCTTGTCCTAGACTGTGTTCCCCTTTTACTTGAGTGAGACTGACTTTTTCTTTTGATGTTCTAAGTTTCTTTACCTTAAAGATTGTTTCATCCTATCTTTTGGGTGATTCTTCTCTTCCAGAATTTATTTTGAGGCACTATCTTATGGCTGTTTGGAGGTGAATATGGGAGAATTACCATGATTTACTGCTTACTCTGCCATCTTGGCTCCCTAAAGTCTCCCAGATTGTTTTATTTTTAAATTTGCATGCTCGATGTCTTGCATACAGTATGTGTTTAATTGGTGTTTGTTTAATTGTATTCCACTAGATATTCTTTCTAGGACAGTGGTCTCCAATTTGGATACCAAGGCCACCTGGTCGCTCAAATGAATCCGAACGGTACGTGGCTAATTAATCAGAGATTAGGAAGACAGATCACTTCTTCCCTCCCTCCTCCTCCTGAGCTCAATAGATTATCAAGAGTTGTCTCAAACAGAACTACAGAATTTGTTCCATCTTGTCTACACTAGCCCCTTCCACAATTGGACTTTAGTGGCATGACAGAATATACAAATTTTAGGGCTGAAAGAGCATCACTTAACCCAACCCACATACCTGTAGCATCTGCAAAGAATAATTCTCACCTTTCTCCCAAACCCAGATTACTTACACCCTTTCCATTATCATTATTGTGGTCTGTGGCTTCTGTACTCCTGTGTAGTGGCAGTACACAGCCATATAAGCCCTTCCAAAACACATAATCCATCCCCTCACAAAATCCACACTCTTCTCCTACACACACACATGCATATTTACCTTCATTCTTCAGTGTAAAAGACAAGTAGTATGGGATGATTTCGTGATAATATTATCTTTTCCCCAGACCCATCCTTCTATACTACTGTGTTTCCATGGACACTACCACCATTCTTCCAGTTTTAGAGGTTCTTTGTGCCTCTCATTCAGTACTCACTACACACAAAAGCTAGTATCTTCAAAGTTAACAGCAACTTATTAATTGCCAGTTGTGATTGTCTCTTTTCAAATGTCACCCTTTTTGACCTCTGTGAAGTACCTCAAACTGTTGACCATCCTTTTTACTTATATAATTTGTCTTCCTGGGTTTTTGTGATAGTTTTCTTTTTTTATATTCCTAATATCTATCTAATAATCGAGACAGCTAGGTAGTTCAGTGAAAAGAGTGCAAGACTTGCATTCAGGAAGACTCATCTTCCTGATTTCAAATCTGGCTCCAAACACGTAATAGCTGTGTGATTCTGGACAAGTCACTTAACCCTATTTACCTCAGGATTCTCATCTGTAAAATGACCTGGAAATGGAAATAGCAAACCAGATCTTTGTCAAGAAAACCCTACATAGGGTCAGGAAGAGTCAGAAAGAACTGAAATGAGTGAACATCCACAATAACAACAACTGATCTGTCTGATGTGCATGCAAGGATAAAGTCACCTTTAGAGCTGAGTAATGAATGAATTAAAATGAGTAGAAATTTGAGGCAGGGAGGCAAACAAAAAAACTATTAAAAATTCAAAGAATGAGGTGATAAGCATTTCCACTAGGGTGGGATCTATGTGAATGGAGAAAAGACCCTCTATGAGAGCTATTCTGAATGTGGAAATTGCAAATTAGGATTGTAGGTGAGAGAGAGTGAATGACAACAGCCCACAATGTGGGTGATTGGGAGGATGGTGGTATCAAACTCACAACTCATATAGAAATGCATCTCTGTGGGCCACATATTGATTTAGAAAACCACAAATTAACATCACCTAAAGTATTGCATGCATATTTCTTTTGTTAAATATTTCCCCGTTGTATTTTAATCTGGTTGGCAATATTTGGTACACTGACACCAGTTTCCTAGAGATTAATAAAAAAGTTGAAAAGAGAGGAGGGTGTGTACTGAGATTTGAAGATCTTCCATGCCCCTTGAACTTGCTGATGTAGCAGGAAAGGGTGGAGCAAGAGAACACCAGAACCAAGCTACCATCCCTGCTGGTGACTGGAAGCAGCAGCAGCAGTGGTGGTGGCAGCAGCAGGACGAACTCCTTTTTCCTTGAGCTATCCAGAATCTCTGCTAAGGACTCTTGCTGGGGACTGCCAGAAATGAGAACTGCAGAGGGGCCGGAGCTGCTGGGAGCAAGCTGTTTGGATGCTGAGCAGTTGCCGTGAGTGAGGAGAGAAGGATCTTTGCCTGCAGTCGCCTGTCCTGTTTTGAAGGCTTGAGAATGTGGGTATTTACTATTTTAACTACATGTGCCAACTTCATAACTACTGTGTTGGCTTTGACTTTCTGGTTTTGGGACTTAGTCTTCTGATATCTGAATAAATGCTCTGACTATATTTCTCATGTAGAGAGACTGTTACATTTTGTGATTAATAACCATATCAGCATACTTATAGTTACTGAATACATTGTGAATACTGCATTGCTGATACAGGGTAGAAATAAGAAGATATTGAATTCTCTTTATATAGATTGGCATTGAGGAACCTACGCGGAATCCAGTTTCATATACCTAAAACGCAATTGATAAAGCAAGATGGATAGAGCTCAAGATATAAATCAGGGGACAAGTTGAACTTGATATATAGAAATGGGAATCATTTGCATGGAAATGATAATTGGATACACTGGGAGCTGACACATCATCAAGTGAGATTATATTTAGTGAGAAGAGTGCCCAGAACAGAGCATTGAGGAAAACTGACAGCAAGTGGAAATGATTTATATTCGACAAAGAAGACTAAGGAGAAGTCAGACCAAGAAAAGAATCAGAAGAAAGCAGTGTCATAAAAAAATGAGATGGGGTGAGTGGGGAAGAAGGTGAAAGTTACCAAGAGTATTCAAGTTTTCAGAGAAATTATGTAGTATGAGGATGGAGAAAATGTCATTTATTGTTTCAGTGAAGAGATGAGTAGAGAGAAAAGTTTTATTGAGTGAGGAGACACAAAGCCATATCACAGGGGACTTAGAAACAAGTGAGAGGACAGGACAAGATGGTACTAGAGATTCTTTAAGTCAAACACACTATCTTGCTGCTTCTGTCCTGCCTTTGTCCTGGAAAAAAAGGTTTTCTTCTCTTTGTTCTTTACTCTTTCCAAGTTGATTGACTTCCCCAGCTGTGATGGTTTTACGTTTCATCTATGTGCCTACGACTCCAAGATTTCTCTATATATAACCCTAATTTTTCTCTAGAGTTGTGCTTACTAGCTATTTCCAATTGGACATCACATAGACATCTCTAACTCAATATATCTCATGGAGAGCACATTGCCTTTCCCCTAAAACCCAATTGTCTTCTGAACCTCCCTCTTTCTGTTGAGAATATTAATAATCCAGGTTCTCCATCTTAGTAATATTACCTGTCTCAACCCCTCACTTTCATTCACTCCACCTATCTAATAAATTGCCAAATGTTGCTATTTCTATCTCCATAACATTTCATGTTGTTTCTCTTTCTTCCCACCGATTTGTAATTCTCATCAACTCCAATTTATATCATTGCATTTGCCTCCAATTTGCCTTCCCTACCTCAGACTTCTCCATACTCCAGTTTATTTTTCCCAAAGCTTCCAAAGTAGATTTTCCTAAAGTGCAAATCTGACCATATCATTTCCCTACTCAATAAATTCCAGTGGTTTTCCTCCTGTCATTAACTCAAGGACAAACTATTTCAATTCTATCATGTCTTTTAAATTTATATTTTTTCCTGTAAGTTTTATACTATGCATATTAATCAGCACAATAACACAAATTTATAATCCATAAATAAGCAAATTCACAGATATTGGTGGTACATATGCAAATGATTTTATGAATAAGAGTGTGATGAAAATGAAAGTTACTGGTCTAGACTACTAAACCCATCATTATGGTATCTCTGGATTATTATAATGTAACACAATATTAATATTCTGACCTATAAGCTTGGCTTTACACAACACCCATAACAAATTAGCTTGTGCAGACAGCATCATAGAGCATCATCTGCACATAATATGTATTTCCTAATTGTTTGCTGAAGTTAAAATATGGAAAGAAGCATTCCATCATACTGAAATTTTTCTCAAAAATGCACCCAGGCACAGGTATGATTATATTATCATGTGGAAATTGTCAAAATTGATATTTTAAAGATCTGATTACTTAGTTCAAGAATTATTCTATGTATTTTACTTCAACTTCTTCACAGAACTGCTCTTCTTTTGGGACTATTGGAGCAGAGGAAATGGAAGAAAAGAAAAATTAAAGCAAAATTTATTCATTCAAATACCTAGTTAAATTTCTGGTTCTGAGGAAAGAGTGAAATTATTGGATGAAATGAAATGTATAAGTAGTATACTGATTCCACCCAGTCCTACTGGAAAAAGTCCATGTGAAAATGGCACAGTATAAATGCGTACAATTTGTAGACTGTGAGAACAAACTAATTTGCTATAGTGTTTGTTAAATAATGTTGTTACTGTCATAAAACATGCAAACCTTTGACGTGGATAATGTGTGAATGGAGATGAGGTTCTGTTCGTAACAGTAGCTTCTGACTCACTAGTATGAGAAGATGAACACCCGTATGTGAACACAGGAGTAAGCCATGGAGATTGCAATTTGATTGGGAGTAAAAACAGCTCCAAATAGTGAAGTAAATGATGCAAAAAGACAGCAGGAGACTAGAGATAAATTATCAAGGTGGTGTTGCTCACCCATTGCCCCCTAGCTCCATTCTAATGAAAGTTTTCGAAGACAAGGCCTACAGCCCATTTGATACTTTATGTTCAAAACTTAGCCCAGTGCCTGATAAATGAAAGGTACTTAATAAATGTTTGTAGGCTGATTTAGATTAAAATAGTACAGATAAAAGTGACTACGGCCTGAAATATGGTGGGGCTAGGTGTGTGGAGGAGAAGCGATGGACGAGAGAGGTACTATAGAGATACTCAAAGAGGAAAATAACATCAGGGAGAAGATGCCATTACATGCAAGTGAATTGGATTTAAGTGAGGGAAGATTGTGCAAAGTAAAACATAGAGAGTATCATTCCCGTATCTGAACATACTCCAACCAATGGAATGCATGCACATTTGGAAGCTGAAAACTTTTTTTCCTTTTCTTTTTATTTTTTGCAGGGAGGAGTGAAAGGCAGGGCAATTGGGGTTAAGTGACTTACCCAAGGTCACATGGTTAGTACATGTTAAATGTCTGAGGCCGGATTTGAACTCAGTTCTTTCTGACTCTAGGACTGCTACTCTATTCACTGTGCCACCTAGCTGCCCTTTTTCTTTTTGTTATTATTACTTTGTTCCATAAGGACCATGCCTTAAAGCCAAATCACTCTGGTTCCCGTTGATTAGCCAATAATAGGTCCCAAGTCAAGCACCACTCAGTCTTTATTTGAGCCCTGACTGACTCAGTGAATAAAATTGTCTATGCTTATGTTTTGGCTAGAAACTCTGTGGGTCTTTCCCTCCCAGACTGATTTATTGTTATTTTTGACTAAGCAAAGAGGCCATTTTCTGTTCATTTCTAACCTAGCCTTAATCACTGAATTTGCTTCAGTACAAGTGAGACCTATTAAAGACCTTAGCTAAAAAGGCCAAGGTCAGGGGGAAGGGATGGGAAGGCTAGGTGGCTCAGTGAATAGAGCACCTGCCTTGGAGTCAGGAGCAGCCAAGTTCAAATCTGGCCTCAGACATTTAACACTTACTAGCTGTGAGACCTTGAGCAAGTCACTTAACCCCACTTGCCCTGCCTTCCTACCTCCAAAAAAAAAAGTCAAAGTCTCCCACTGCCTCCAGGCCTTCAGGGCCATCTGCACTGGTTCTTACTTATATCTTTTCACTGAACCCAAATTACTCTGGAGTTGAAAGTGAAGTTGGTGGCTTGTACAAACTCTCTTTCACTTAAATCCATTTCACTTGCATTTCCTGAAATTACCTTCCTGACGTCATCATCTTCCTTGAGAATGAAGGTCAAAGAACAACAAACACAAGCATAGAGGCTGAGCTTGACAGCTCTGGATATTGAAGATGAGTAAAATATGATGCTAAAGTCTAGACTTTAAAGTGCCTACTGTAGGACAGTGGTTCCATAAGAAGCATTAAGGAAGATTATTTTTGAAAGGGGAAGGGGATAGGTCAGAGGACAGATAATGAGTTATATCTTAGATACGGTTTGTTTGAGGTGCCAGTGCACCATTCAGGTGCAAATGCCTAGGAGAAACATGAAGACTCAGAACTGAAGCTTAGACTGGACCTGCACATATAAATATAGGAATGTGTTTTTTTGGGGGGGGGGGAGTGGACATGCTAATGCACAACCTATGGGAGTCTGTGAGATCACCAAAGGAAAGAATTGGACAGAGAAGAAAAAAATCTGGACAGAATTTTTTGGAAAACCCATAGTGAGTTGTACCCACAAAAGATAATAAAAAGTCATTAGGCAGTCTAGAAGAGAACAAGAAAAAAAAGAGCTGTGTCCCTGAAGCCAAAAGAGAAAAGAACCTCTAGGAGGAAAAGTTTATCAACAATACAGAAAACAATATTCTTTTTGATTCATTAAAGAGAGTACAGATACTTTTACTTGTAGACATAGATTGGCAAGTCAGAAAATTATAGATATAGAATTGGAAGGGGTCTCAAAAGTTATCCAGTCCAAAGTCTTCATTTACAGATGAGGAAACTGGTGACCACAGAGGTAAAGTGATTTTCCCTTGATCATATATGTATTAAGTAGAAACAGGAGCAATTTAATTCATTCAATGCACATTTATTAAGGTTCTACTATGTGCAAATATTTTTTTCTGGTGCTATGTATACAAAGACAAAAAAAAATCCAAGAATCCAAGGAACTTCAAATCTATTGTGCTACAATTTAATATAAGTACTATTAATTTGAAATCTTGAAAGAAAAAATAGTTTAATGAATCTGTGGTTTCATCAGGGAGATCACTACCCTGAAGCAGAACAAACTCCAACTATTCCATTGCTATTTGACTTATTTGAATAGCAATATAGCTTTGATAATTGTGTGTGTGTATGTGTGTGTGTGTGCGTGTGTGCATCTACTTCCATTTTAAAAGCCTCCCTTTTATTCTATTTGGCCTTCAAAAAAATCATGCCATCACTTTCTTAGTAGACCTGAGTCATGAAGGGTTGTGATTTTGTGATTTTGTGGTTTGATGAAAGCTCCCTGTGGTATTTCTTTGAACCGTTGAAACACTGCAGCTTGCTGGGTCATTTTTGTTTGTACAAAATTTACTGTTCAACATTACCACATGTTCAAAGCAAAACACAAAATTGTACTGGTTTAAAGGACTCATTAATTTTCTTTGTTCTCCAAATCCCCTGCATTAATTGAACGTTATATGCAGATTTTAAATTCAACCTCATTCCTTTTATACTGCTGTCTACTTCAAAGGAAACCTGGAAAAAAGAGTATAAAAGAATTAAATTCTTGTGCTGAAAAATTAATACATCACTGACATGAATCCACTTCCTACTCTCTCTGCTTTATGAATTTTTAAAGTTTCTCTATTTGTAGGACAGATCCATGTTTAAACTTGTTCTAAGGTTTGGACCCCTGATTAAAGTACACACCACTGTGGAGGCATTGGTGTTTGGGTAATTCACGAAATATGTTTGTCTTAACAATGTCATATAAACGATGATTTCGATGATGTCAAGGACATATATGTTTATTGCTTTTATGTTAGGAATGAGAATTGAATATGTTAATTTGGAAGATACTTGGGCTAATGTCCATAAACAGGGATCAAGGATTTAAAAATTCAAGAAGTAGGATCCTTGTTTGTACATTTACTCTGAGTAAATGATTAGTTTGTGCCTCAAAGATTTAAAATATTTAAATTTAATTTAATATTTAAAATATTATTTAAAATACTGAATTATGTCCAGCAATATTATGCCAGGGTTAAACACCCTCAGTTCATCACACTGTAGAAATAAATGATAATGATTGACATGAGTTTTGACCTTCCATTCAAAGCAAAAAATGATTGTAATTAGCAATGTTACTGTGAATACAATCTAAAGAAGTAGATTTGCTAATAGGTATTCTTTTAAAATGTTATTAAATGTAAGATTAGCTTTGTTATTCAACAATGACTAGATGATAAGGAAGAAAAATGTAGTTTGCATTCCTAGATTACTCAACATATATAAAGTGGTTTCCTCAATAAAATCCCATTATAGGTAGATAACACCATACTGGGCCTGCAATCAGAAAGACCTTAGTTTATATTCAGCCTCAGACATGTATATAATAACTGTGTTATCCTGAGCAAGTTACTTAATCTCTGTCTTTGTCAGTTTAATTAAGTATAACATGGTATATAAGATAAAATACCAGCCCTTACCTGGGAGGGTTGTTCTGAGTGTCAAACAAGATAATATTTTTAAAGTACTTGACATATAGTAGATGCTTTATAAAAGCTTATTTACTTTCTACTGCAAGACATATTACTACTACTATTTTTCATAAGTTTTAAGAGAAATGAGATGAAAAATAAGGTTTAGGGAACTGATGTAACTTGCCCCAAATCATGCAACTTCTTAACAACAGAAATATAACTGAAATCAAATTTTCTGCCCTCCAAGTCCAGTGAATAGTTTATATATTTAACAATAGACAAAAAACAAACCTCAAGGTGAAATGATAACATTCTGGGAAAGATAGCTGTTGTTTTCAGTGCAAAATAGTTTCACATATATTTTTACATATGCTTATCTGGGGGATTTTAAAAAAGTCTATGCTCCTAAGGTGATGTTTTAAAAAACACCTCATTAAGTTTCCTCTTTTATTTATTCAATTTAATTCACAGCTGAAACTATGTCACTTGTGGTAGAGAGCATTTGCAAGCAAATATCTCAAATTACTCTACCAGATCTCACATGTTACTTCTTTATTTGTATTTGCTAAATAATATTCTGAATTTCTTTTGGGTACCCAACATCTACCTTTCATCCCTAAACCTCCAAGGACCTACTTTTAAGTGGAAATGCCAAAGCGCGAAAAGCTTTTTTCTGCAACTGGGACTAGGGGTGGACCCAAAAGACAGCTATAAAGAGTATCATGGTAAACACCAATGAAGCACACTCAAAATATTGCTCTTAATAAAAATAGGAATGGTTTATGATTTCCTCCATTTTTGGAATGTCTTCTGCTAAAGAAGATCATAACCCTTGTCTCTAAGTTAGTTCATGCATCTCATGGAGTTTCTTGAGTTGAATTTAGAGGTCAAATAATTTGTTTATGGGCATATATCAAGCAAGTGTCAGAGGTGGGATATGATCCTAGATCTCCTTAATTCAAAGCCTCACACTCTATCCTTTATTGCTTCCACTTTTCAATAAGTATTTTTTTTTAATCCAGAGAATCATAGTCTTCAGGATATATTAATGCATATTTTGAAGTAAATAATGAAAAAACAATTATAGTGAAGGCTACATACCTATGATGGACAATAACATTTAAGGGACAATATTTTCAAATATAAGGAGATGTGGCAGCAATAGTAATTATCAAAGTTTGCCCAGGCAAAAAAAAAAAAACAAATGCCAGTGTTAACCGTTTTTTTTTTTACTTTTTAAAATTTATTTTGAATGAATGCCTCATGAGGTTTCAGGTGGTCTGATAGAATTAAACCTCATAATCACAGTTCTGTTAACCAGTGCGTGCATTGAAGTTACTTTGAACAAGGTCCTACTACTAACTCAACTAGTATCCAGAAAGAATCCCATCTGGATGAATCATCTTTTCAAAATGTGTCCTGCCTTAGCATTTTCTCAAATGTGGGATACTTAACAAAATCCCTTTTTAAAAATTCTAATGGAACCCTTCTTTTTCCTTCTACCTTACCCCTAACCAATGAAAGTGTACAAATCCACCATTCTTCTATGAGGTAACATTGAACAGTGGCTCTCAGACATGAATGACCATAACTTAAATGACAGTTTCTGGCTGCTGAGCTGACAGAACTGAGGACTGAGGGATCTGACTGGCTGCCTTTTTGGTGGTATCTTTCAAGAAGACACAATGTGACTCCAGTTATGTATAGAGTCTTCATTCCAGTGTCAGGTCTATCTCATGCACATGGTGGCTAGTAAGTATGAGAGGAGAAGGATTAACCAGGAGAGCCAATGCTGGGAACTCCTGGCTTCCTTGACTTATCTCTTTCCTTCTCCTTTGTAGGTGGCCTTGTGAATTGTTTCAGAAGCTCTAGCGTCACTGCCTAACTAAATAGTTGTAGAGGCAGCAGAAGTGAATTGACACCAGAAGAGGTGTCCACAGGAGAGAAGGAGGAAGAGAGATGAAGATAGTCATTTGGACAGTGGTCAAGGCAGAGGTGAAATGTGAAGTGTCTTTCTCTCTTTCTCTATCTCTGTCTCTCTCTGTCCCCTTCTCTCCTTACTTCATCTTTTCTCTCTGTCACTGTGTCTCTTCTCTTAGGCTTTTAAGCCATAAAAATTACCATAATTAGTAACTTTCTACTGGAAGCTATGGAATGGGGCTGGGGATGAGCTAGAGAATGAGAGAACACGGCAACATGAAGCCAAAACCCAAAAATGACATTCAAATTCCCTTAGGAGTAAACCTGGTAGAAGGTGATGAAGGGGATGGAGTGTAAGGCCCGGAGTCAGGAAGACCTGAGTTTGAATCCATATTTGGAAATTTATTATATATGGGACCATCAGCAAATTCATTATCCTCTATCTGCCTCTGTTTTCTCATCTGTAGACCTTTCCAAATCAATCCATGAATAGATGTAGTATTTTTTGTTTCATTAGCAGCTTCTGCCATTTATTTACACCATGTTGATTTAATAAAGCTGCTGGGGCTTGCCCATGGTGCTCTTGATATACAATGCCCTCACATTTTGCCAATTTTTCTTCAGCAGAGAAACCAGGAAACTGACAGCCAAATGAATGTTATAGACAATCTCATCATCTGTCATCTTCACATGGCCAACAGCCACGGCCAGACACAGCACCTTCCTCATCTGGAACTTGATAGTAGATTTAACCTCATCAACCTTTGCCACCATATTCTCATTGTGGGTGAGCAGAGATGGAAACTTGCCAGCTTTGTTCAGACCAGGGCCCAGGATCCAAGGGATTTGCTTGATCAAGGACTCAGAGGCCAAAAAGGCATCATACTTTTTAGCCAGTTTCTTGACCAATTTTTTGTTCTTATTCAACTTCTTCAGGGCCTCGATGTCCATGTGGGGGATTTCTACAGCCTTGGCTTCATCGCAATGCTGCTGGTCTCCCAGTACACACACAGAAAATTTAGGTCGGGGTGTGTATTAGAGCCTGACGGTGCCAGAAAAACGCTGGTTCTTTTGGGGATCATAGTTCTTCCGACTGATTTGCAGCTCCACAGTTTTCAAAAACTTTCTTCGTTTGCGCTGAGTTCCATGCAGGACCTCCCGCACAGCTTCATACAGCGTGTCCTGAGAAATTTTGCTGCTCATGGCTGCTTACTGGTCACAAGCCGGGAAAAGACATAGATGTAGTATTTAACATTTGGGAAAAGCATCATGGATTGACCTGTCAAAACTCTCACCATTTTTATCTTTTCATTTGTACTTTAAAAATTCTAAACAACAAACACCAAATGAAATGAGCATTGTCATATATATAAGTATACAAGTGTACATGAAATTGAAGGTCTACATTATATATGGCTGTTCTTTTCATTTAGATTTGCCATATATTAAACATATCTTTTCCAAAACTGTATTACTTGTATGTGATGACTTCTGGTTCTCTTTCTCCTCCACTTCCTTCTTTTTATCCTTCTCCTCTTCTTTTTTCTCTCCTCCTTTTCCTCCTCCTTCTTGTCCTCCTTTCTCTTCTTTTCCTCTTTCTTTTCCATCTTCTCTTACTCCATCATTACTGCTTTCTCTTTTCTTCTCTTCATCTTTTTCTATCTTTTACTGCATGATTTTCCTCCAGTTATCAAGTATTTATTGTTTTCTCAGCTCCTCCTAGACATAAGAAAGAAAACAAAAAAATCCTTATATAAGCATAATCAAAGAAAGACAATTCCCATATTAGTCACATCCTAAATTGAACTTTTAGCTTGAATTATAAATTCCTCACCTGTTTGTCACGAAATAGGCGACATTCTTCTTTATCATTCTTTTGTAATCATAGTGCATCTCTTTGTTAATGACCCTTATGGTTCATTGACCTCACTGCTGTTGGGACCTAGGACAAACCTTTGTGAAGGACGGAGCAAGGTGGGGGAATTCATTCTCTGAAAACTCATCTGATTAGAATTGATGTTGATGTGAATCTTAATCCTGTTTCCTTAATCAACAATGCTTCTATATCTTTGATAATCTTAGTGAATATATAATTAATGTGTCATTCAAACTGAAAAAGGATACTAAGGCCACTGTGGGTTAATTAATTTTAGGAAGGATCTGTAACATCTTAAGCACATGAGAGAAGACATTGAGAACCATAAAAAATGTCAGCAATTGGCATATTAGCATCTTAGAAGAGAATCTCCTGAAATGAAAACAGCAGTGTACAAGAATCAGAGAAAAAGGTTGGTCGTCACATATATGATGTATCTGTGACTGTGTACAAATTTTTCCTGGTTCTGCTCTTCTCACTTAGCATCAATTCATACAAGCCTCTCCAGGTAATTATGAAGTCCATCTCCTTCCCATTTCTTATAGCACAATAGTATTCCATTACATTCATATACCATAACTTGTTCAGCCATTCACCAATTGATGGACTCTTCTCAGCAACACACAGTTAAAAGACAACTCTACAAGTCTCAAGATGGAAGGAGATGTCTATATTCAGAGAAAGATCTAGAAAGACCAGAGTTTAAATGGAGACTTAAGCAATGCATGCTATTATTCTTTTCTACGTTTGGTTTTGTTTCTCTTTTCCCATTGTTCACTTCATTGGCTACAATGCTTATACAACCAGACTATTGTACAATGTGAAAGAGTTTGCAGATCCTATACATAATTGTATGCCACCATGGGAGGGGGGGAAGGAAGGGGAGAAAAATCTGAAATTCAAGTGATTCTGGAACTAAATCTTGTAAACTAAAAGTAAACAAACTAGTCAATAAAAAAGCAAATTAAAAAAAATAAAGAAAAGCAACTCAAAAAGAAGAATCAGAGAAAAAAGATAACGGAATAATATGCAAAATAAGAAAAAAAATGAATTTAGCCAAGGTAGAAATATGTTTAACTTGACTATGCTTATATACTACAATGTCTTTGCTTCTTTTTCTTCCTTCCTCCTTTCTTTCTTCTTCCCTCCCCCTACCTCCCTTTCTCTGTCTCTCTATTTCTGTCTCTCTCTTTTCCTTCCCTTCTTCCTTCCTTCTTTCCTTTCCTCCCTTCCTTCCTTCCTTCCTTCCTTCCTTCCTTCCTTCCCTCCTTCCTTCCTTCCTTCCTTCCTTCCCTCCTTCCCTCCTTCCTTCCTTCCTTCCTTCCTTCCTTCCTTCCTTCCTTCCTTCCTTCCTTCC
>JAQQSW010005636.1:0-14140 GCA_028646575.1 Pseudocheirus occidentalis | reverse complement strand
GGGAACAGATTGTGGGAGGGGCCTTACAGTGGGATCAATGTTTTGGGCTGGGGGGTAGGGGCAAAAAGGGGAGAAAATCTGTAACTCAAAACCTTGTGGAAATGAATGATGTAACCAAGAAAATAAATTAAAATTAAGAAAAAAATAAAGATGTTTGTTTTGTTTGTGGCTGTTCTACATCCTAAGCCATCTCCATTTTTCCTGATGAACATCTGGCCACTGGACCCAGATGGCTCTGGAGGAGAAAGTGAGGCCAGTGACTTTGCACAGTCCTCCCTCAATCAAATCCAATTCAATTGTAAATCAAGTCATCATCTCCCCGGATTTCTGGTTATGATATTCATGAGATTTTTCCTCATGGGCTTCTTTCAGAAAGTGACTGACAGAGTCTTCATTCTTTGGTTCTAGTAGATATAGGATGCTTTCATTTATGATTTCATGAAATATAATATTCAGGCTTTATATTTTTAACCATGGTTTTCAGGAAGTCCTATGGTTTCTTAAATTATTTCTCCTAGACCTGTTTTCAAAATTAGTACCTTTGTTACTGGCACTTTACATTTTCTTTTATTTTTTTCAATCTCTTGGTTTTGTTGTAATATTTCTTGATATCTCACAGAGTCACTGATTACTGTTTGGTCTATTCTAATTTTCAGGCATTCTGTCACTTGGGAAAGATTTGTCATTTTCTGTTCTAAGCCTTCCTTATTCTCCTTCCAATTCTTTCCTCAATAGTTTAAATTTCATTTATTATCTGTTGCTTCACTTCTGAGTGTTGACGCAGTCCTTTGCAAATTTATTTTTTTTTCCTTTTAGTCTCTGCTTACAGTTGTCCCCACTTCTATGTTAGATTTTGTGGGCATCTCTGTATCTATTATAATTCTTTAGAGTAGTCTGTGTTTTCTTTGGTTTGTTCATCTCTTCAGCCTTAGTTCCTGTGCTAGAACTTTGTGCCAGGACTAGACTAGTCTTTACCCTCTTTTTTGGCTTTTTGGATAGGATGATTTGACTTTGCTTGGTCTCTAGCCATGGCACATGGATTCCCCTACTTACCACTCCACTTGCCAGGCTCCCCTTAAAATTCTGAAGTTCAGAGAACTAGATCTTCAAGGGGTCTTTATGGTATCTCAAGATAAAGTGCTAGAAATCTCAGGGTCTGTGGCTGTGTGCTCTCCCAGTTTAATGAAACCCACACTGTGTATTTCCAACCATCCTGGGGAGATGGTAACCAACCCATAACCACCATGAGCCTTTATCATAGTTGGTTTTTTTTAAGCCTTCTGTATTTATACTTTTAAAGAACCACTCCAGAGTGGTTGGGTTTCTCAGTGGAAACCTGCACTTATGTTGCTTTATGATATAAAGTCTTGCAGGCTACCCATACCCATGGTTCTGGCCAATTTCTTGTGCCATGGAAGACTACCATCTTGTATGCCTGACTAAGGCCCCTTTTCCAATTACTTGTGGCCATTTAAGTTTTTACACAGTTCTGGGGTAGAAGTCATCACTCAATAAAGTTGTTCATTGAAGTTCTCGAATGTTATTCACTATGGGGCTGTTTTTAAGGGTTTGTTTTGTTTTGCTGGAAGTGGGGTGTGGGAAGGGGACTATCTGTTCCCTTCCAGACAGACACCTTGGCTACAAGAGGAGGCTCTTTCCTCTAGAGGACCAAGAATATGGAGCCATGAATTGCCCGCAGCTCTTCTGCTATAATGAATCCTGAGGGTTGGCAGAAAAAACTCAACAAAACACAAATGGCAATATTCTCAGGGAAGAGGTAAGGCTCAGGGTGGGTCTGAGGAAAAGGAATATACAAAACCAACCCATGATTACTATGAGTCTTTGTCATAGTATTTTTAAAGCCTTTTACATTCATACTTTTCAAGAACAATTACCTAATCTACATCTACACTTGTCTGGGGGATTGAGAATTGTGTTTGTTTCTTTAATATAATTTTAAAGCAGGTCTTCTTAACCTGGATGTCTATGAACTTGCTTTTTAAATATTTTGATAACTATATTTCAGTATAAACAGTTTCCTTAATAATCCTCTGTGTTTTATTTTAAAATATTCTGAGAAGGGATCCATAGGCTTCACCAGACTGTCCAAGGGGTCCATGACACACACAAATTAAGAGCCTTTACTTTAAATGCTTTCCATGGCTCAGCTTGATTCTTCCTGTCTTGTATTAGATACTGGCAATGCTCTCATTGTCTCTTTCCCTTTTTCTGCCTCAGCAGTTTGATGTTGGATGCATTCCAGGCAAGTTATAGCCTGAGGTGGGGTCCACATTATTTCAAACATTTACCTACCAACAGGAAAACTTCTAAGATAACCTCACCTTCCTATTACCTGTAAAAGACTGCGCTGGACATGCTTTCTCATGCTTTATTTCCTCTGGTTTTAAATGCCTCAGGCCACAAGGTCACTACAGAAAGTTCTTCCTTTGATTTGCTTTGCATGATTTAAACAAATGCTCTCTCTTTCCCCTCATTCCTATGGCTTCATTTTGGTCCTGTGTTTCTTCTTGATATTATATTTCTAAACAAGTGGCAGGTACTATGCTTATTTTGTCATTGAGAAGCTAATAAATGTCTGGGTTTATATACTGATAAAAAGAGAAGTCAAGGTACTAAGCACTCTGATTTGTATGCAGTTTATTATAAGAAAACTGAAGAAGGAAAACATCCTCTTTTGCCACAAGTAAAAATTAAACAAAATGTTACACAGAATGGAAAAGCTGATCTGAAGATTCCTACCAAAACCTCTGGTACTGAGTATCAACTGGATGCTTAGAAGTACTGTAGAACTCAATGGAAGAGACAAGAGTTACCATCAGTGACCCACAAATGAGGAAACTGAGGGAGGGAGGGGGAAGAAAGAGCAAATGAGGGTGGGAGGAAAGTGAGTTGAGTGACTAATAGTAACAACTCACACTTGTATAGAGTCTTCATTTTGAGGAACTTCCCAGACCAGCCTCATGATCACTCCTTCATTCTTTTTCTGTCTCTCTTCCTAAGTCTCTTGTCTTCTCCATTCTTCAACAGCCATCTTACCCTGCAAGATGCCTCCATCTCTGCAGTCTTCTCACCTTAGAAGATCCCTCCACCCTTGCAGCCTAGTTCTCAGATTTTTGGAGGAAGTGTCAGGCCAGATTCATGCTCACCTCTATACTCCCTGCCCCACTCTTCACCCTCCCAATTTTTCCATCCCTCCATGTGTGTACCTTCTCATCCCACTCCCCAGGTTTTTAGCTCCCGATTATGTCTTGTACTGCCCAACTAGAATGTAAGTTCCTTGAGGGCACGGATCATTTCTTTTCGCTTGTTTGTATTTCCAGTGTTGAGCACATTCTAAACTCTTAATAAATACTTGTATACTCATTGACTTAAGGAATAAATTAAATGGGGATGTGATTTCAAAATATTTGCATTGCAGTCTAGTCTTTAGTCTAGGTGCTGCTTTGGTCATGCATCCAGACTCCCCATCTCCCTTTTCCCTGATCCAATCTTATCTAGTATTAGAATTCTAGCATTTTATATCATCCTCTTTTGACATGATTACTGTCCAACTACCTCTAATTTGATTTGCCTTAAGCTATATTAATATAGTTAACATCAGAACGTGAGATATAGAATTTGAAAGAAAGAAGAAGCATCACACATCAGGGGCTTAGTCCATTTCAAAAATTGTTATTAATTGACCCTATGTCTGCTATCCAATCATCTCTTCTTCTATAACAAGTTCTTGACAGCTGTACTCTGAGAAAACATCTTTTTTCTCAAAGCATGTTGTCAGGATCAAGAAGCTTGGCCCTTCCCTAAGTGTTGATAAGTAAATATTTTCTGACAGCAGAGAAAAGAAAAATTTCTCTATATTTATTCCTCTTTATGTCCCCAGCTTAAATCTAGTCTTTACCCTGGGCAACTGTTCCCATATATGGCAGTCCACTTTGGCTGCCAGGTATGACACTGTCCAATGAGTCATAAAAGGCATGCAGAGAACAGCACAGGAGACACTGTGGCAGCACCATAACCCTTGTGTGCTGTGTATACTAGGTAGGAGAGAGTATCATGACTGAAGATTCAGTTTTATACCATTCCCTGATCCACAGCACCTCTTTGTAACACCTCTCCAACCAGAGAAAGGTTGGTTACCTTCAATTTTGCCTATAACCTAAGTAACTCATCATTGTACTGGTAGCTTTTATATAACTAACAGAAAATAACTCACACCTCAAAATGTATATTCTCTCTCTCTCTCTCTCTCTCTCTCTCTCTCTCTCTCTCTCACACACACACACACACACACATGCACTTTTTTCTATTAAAGTAGTGTTGACTTATAAAAAGAAGTTTATCTTTTACTACAGACAACCATGGTATCAAGTTTATCTTTAAAGATTAGCCTTTGTTCATACATGCCCAATAACTAAGAGGAATCTGTCCATCTGCATCCTTTCTTAGGAAATCTAGTGGTTAGACAATGCTATATAATGTTATTACACAGGATAATTAGTCTAAAGGGGGGAAACATCATCTGAAGGTGGAGTTTTCTATTTAGAAGTGTGATTCCCAAATCTTCAGGGTGTTGTAGCACCCTGTTGTGATAAATTCTACTCCTGCCTTGCTGGCATCACCACATAACATCATAAAACATTTTTAAATGAAAATAAATTAAAATGATTTAATTTCTAGACAATTTAAACAAAACTTTTAGATACCTTATTTATACATTGGCTAATCAATGCCTTCACAATTCTACCTTATCCAGCAGATATCTCCTTTATACACATAAGTTCAATATATCTTTTGTTCTCATCTTTGTTTTCTTTTGTATTATATCAACCACCACTATAGCAGGTGCATAATGTTTATTGATTGATCTATTGATTCAAGTACATCTGGGACTATGATATTAAGCTCCAAGTGTGGTGGTTCTACTGTTCTTGATAGAGAAAGTAGTTTGGTAAAATGACTTTTGTAAATCTTTTCTATTTTTCTTCTGTTTGTAGTCAGTCCTTACATTTTCATCCTTGGGTTAACTCAGAATGATTTTGCTTAATTTTGCATCTTGTCAGCCTTTCTTTTACACTGGTTTTATCCCTCTGCCGCTTCTCTTTCTTTTATGAGACAATGTTTTTATTACTGTCATCCTTCTTCCTAAGATTTTACAAATTTATATTTTTACCCAGCATTGCTTTTGGTAACCATCTCTCTCCATTTGATGAGGACATCCAACATTTGCTGACCAAGACATTCTCTTGGTCTACTTTGGTCTCCTTATTGTAGCAGTTAATTTTTATTGGTTAAACTTCTGGAAACAATTAATACAATTTGTGTCAATGGCATTCTGGTTATCCATTTCCCATATTTTATTTTCAATGATTTATTTAAATAATTCAGGGTTGTTTCCATTACTGTATGCACCACATATTTTAAAACTAATTCTAACTTTATTTCCAACAAATCAATGATGTGACTATACACAGACAAGTATAATTCTTCCATCAATAACAAGTCTTTTCTTATCCATAAATTACTTCATTCTTTAGGATATTATTTGGTACTCATCATGTCCAGAGCCTGTCAGTTCTTTTTTCCAACAAAGTATTCATGATTAACAGGCATTAAGTTCCTGTGAATTTTACAAATCTTTGGCCTCTTTCCATTTTCTGGAACCTATTCTCAGTTTACCTTTTCTTAGCTTTGCATCGAAGTCACTAAATATCAGAGTACATATTTATTTGATTTGGAAGGTCTTACTGAGTTCTTTGTAGACTTTATCTTTATGTGTTGCTTGGGGAAAGATATCAAAGAAGTAGAAAAAATCTTGGCCCTTATTAATGATTTCCAATATATATATATATATATATATATGCCAACTCATCTATATGTACACAAAACCTTTATGAAATTCACCTATACATAAACTAAGGGCATCCTCCATGACATGGAAAGAGGCAAATGAAATTCAACAATAGGCAACATCTTTATCTTTTCAGAATCAACTGAAAATTGCTGGGAACTGATAAGATTCCCATTGTGCTCACTGCCTAATGATTCCCCAATAAAAGCATATGATTTGGTAGAAGAAAACACTGCCCTACAGAAATTCTTATAACAAGCTATCTCCCATGAAGACATCAGAATGTAATGACAGAATAACCCAGTCCAACAACCTTTTGATAATAAACATAAATTGATGCATAAAACTGGAAGTTACACCCTTGTCAAAGGTACTTGTCATTGTGATGGAACAGATAAAGCCCATAGTCCAGGATGAAGAGAGGCATCCTGCAGATGAAGTAGCTTTCCAGATGCTTCTATTTTCAGAATGACTTAGGGATATGTGCATTGGCATCAGAACATTGCTGAACCTCCTAAGAAATCTGGAGTCAGTCTAAGGAATTTGGTTATTCAGCCACACAGGAAAGACCAAATATATGAAGATTTTCTACTGCCCAGATTTCTACACACATTCGAATGGACATTCTTTAGAACTTATCAAACAGTATGTCCCGCTGGGATAGACAATACAAATGGACAAGTTGGGCTCAGAGAGGGATAAGAGGAGAGTAGGTGGTACTTCTTTTGGGAAAGTGCAAAGCTAAGCTAATTTACTAAGCCTAAATTTCCCATGAAACCACAGTTCCATCTTTAAATACTAATATGCTACCAATGTTGCTGAATGGTAGCAAAATATGCAATAGAACTGTTTCTGAAAAACTAAAAAGGAGAGTCACGTAGAGAATAATTGAAAGATACAAAATGAGCGTAAACAGGCTGCAATATATAACAAAGAAGAAACTTCAAAAAACAGAAATAAATGATGTCATCAAGGAATAGTATGAGATGGACTGGTCACATGGCAAGAATAAGGAATGACAAATGAATAGCCAGTGTTTTACCTAGCAATATCAGGAGAAAATCAGGACAGCCTCTAGCATATTTGGTTGGCATTGCTCCCTCACCCCCAAATTATTGGGAAGATATGAATGAGAGTTACACAGGGTAGGAAGGTAGGGAAACACTAAAACACTGGAAGGAACTCATAAATTAATGAAATCACAGATCCATTTGATATTAAATGAAACCAGGATTGGGAAACTGATTAATGTTTGTTACATGTGATAATACTTTACCTGAAAGCAAACTATATCTGAGTATGAATTTGGCCCATAGAAAAATATGGACATAGAGGTAGGCAAGAATAAATATATGGATATTAAAAGGTGTCAGACTAACTTATCTCTAAGTTCCCTTCTTATTCTAAATCTATGAACAAGACATGGAAAAGAAATAAGTAGGGAGAATTTTAAAAGAACATCTCGTCTTACTAGATGGTCATATAGGCATTTTAACTCATCTCAAGTTTCTACTGACCAAGCTAAACCTTGTTACCTATGGATGGCAAAATCTTTATTCAGGCACCATTATTTCCACACATTTTTCTTCTCATTTGATAAAGAACTATGAATGAGCTCACTATCAAAATCTTCTATCTGTCCTACTTTGCTCCTTTGTTTTGTTTATGATGACTAATAGGGTATTCATTTTGATAAAGGGGAACAGTTTTATCTATACAAAAGATGAACCTTACTCCAAACACAGAGATGAAATCTAATATTCAAAAAGCATCTGATTCAAATGGGTCACAGTCTTCTCAAATCAAGGGATCAAGCATTTTTGGGTTTCTGAAGTTAAAGGGCCAAAAACTTATGATGGGGCTAGCTTTGACATCACATCATTTCACAAGAACTGGAAACGTTGGAGGAAAGCAATGTCTTTAAATTTCTCCATCACTGACGCATAGAGATGGGCAGAAGATGTGTTGACAACTTTAATTTGCTTTCATATGATTCATTTAAGCTATCACCACCCACTTACTATAACTCTACTGTCAGAGAATTCTCCTACAAATACAAACCCAACTTTTTTAATGGTAAAAGACTTGTCATCACACTACTTCCTTTGATGTGCTAATGCCTTAAGAATCTCTGCTCAAAATTTCTTGGCATAAGGCCCCAGTAGGAAGGACTATCTTGCCCAGAAATCGAGGCCAGCTTAGGAAGATGGATGTCTAGTTAAAGGAGTAAAACTAGTTACCCATAGAATTCCTGGTCTTGTTGGTGTGTAGTAAAGCTAAAATATCACAGGAACGATACACTTGTATTCTGAACCTAATCTAGAATCAGGAAAAAATGGTTTGGCTCTTTGGAGAAACTGGGTAGTATGAATTAAGATTCACTATCTCAATACCTAGTACCTTTACTCTTTCCTGGCCTAGAAATGATCATCTCTGAACTCTCTACTCCCCTTTGCATCTGAGAGAGCATAAGTTACATTTCCAAAGAGCAGAAAATTCTTTTTTTTTGCAGAGTTTTATCTTTTATGCCTTGCACCAAGTAGAAAATTGATGCCCAGCTGTGACAGTCACTAATGGCTTATTTCTTTGGCATCTTCACAAAACAACATAAAACAGCTGTGTGAAAGTTATACTTTTGCTAATCCTACCTGAATCAGAGTATATAAAAACATAAATTTGTAAATTGTCTTTAATGCTGCAGGTGAGGAATCACTTTTTGCTTTCTAAATGATATTTGCAAAACCCCTATTTCATATCAGCAAGAGCTGCCTCTACTCACTGTCTCCATCTGTAATTAAACAGAGGCAGTCTCAGAGAAATGTTATCTATGTGCTTTCCACAAATTTTACAGAAAACCATTGATTTGTTACATTTAAAAGATTCATTTGAGATAAAGAGCACGGAACACCCTCAAGCACCAATAAATGTGAGTGGTTCTGTCTGAATTATTTTCTTCAACTGAGGGACCAAATACTTGCAATGGTCACTCTTGAGAAGATCTCACTTCTAAAGGTTGTAAAACACCAGAGAAAAGGTGCTTAGCTCAGCGTCTAGCATCTCAGTGCTAATCACCTCTATGGAACATGGAATTGTAAATAATCTCAAATGATGAGCTGGAAATTTGTCATCCACCCAGCCCTATTATGGACTGTGGTGCCTAAGCACGTACTCGGGGTTTTCTCCCAGAGAACTTCACAGCTTTGCCGTGGCTCTCTGGTAACCGCAGTAACGTATTCTGTTACACCATATTGTTAGTAACAATTTGAAATGGATAAGGACCACAAATAGGCAAATGATATATATTTCATTTCAAAAGATTCATACAGAAAACCCAGTTTTCTCAAACCAACTCTACTGGTGCTACATAAGACCTACCCTGATGCCCTCAGTTACTAATACAGGGGTTCTCAACCTGGGATTCAACGATTCCCAAAGAGTCTGTGGATTGTTTTTAGGGGGTTCATGATCTTGTAGGGGAAAAAATTACATCTTTATTTTCATGAACTTCTAACTGAAATCCAATATTTCCTTTCATTGTGAATGGAGGCAACAAACCACTGTATTAGCAGTACCTGTGACTTTCTCACCAAAAGAAATAATGGATATTTTAATAGGACAGTATAGCTGTTGCAAATATCTTGAAATATCACTCATGCTTATCACTACTTTGAAAAGACTGCATTAGTCACATTGCACTCTTATGTATTTTATTTTATGCATTTAAAAATATTATTCCAAGAAAAAGCCCACATGGGCTTCACCAGGTTGCCAAAGAGGGCTGCGGCACACAGAAAAGTTAAGAACCCCTGTAATAACACCCCTCGATTACTTTGATTTTACTTTGCATATATTTTGAATTTGCCTATCTATACATAAGTTGCTTTTCTAACAGAACGGAACATTCTTGAAGGCGAAGTCTTTTTTGTCCCTGTAATACCAGCATCTAGCAGTGTCTGGCATACAGTAGACATTTAATACTTAAAGACTTGAAGACATTTAATAATTAAAACTCTAGAGCTGAGTTTTAAAGGGTTCATGGGGTTCTAAGAGGCCAAGGATGGAAGGAAGAATCTTCTATGGATAAGGGACAGCCTGTGCTAAGGCAAAGATGGAACATCATGTTCAAAGAATGGCATGTTTTCTGGTTATTATCTGTTCTTTATTTTCTGTGACATCAACAAGGGAAGAAAGGAATCAAGTCCCTCCTCCCTTATTCTCCCCTCTAGCTAAACATTTGCTGTCCCCGGCTAATCGGATTAATCAGGGTGCTTTTTGGCAATGTCCACATGGTACAAAAAGTTCACATTTTTCCACAAAGTCTCACTTCCCTAAGACTCATTTTCCTTATTTGTAATGTCAGGGGCAGTTGGACTAGCTGAGTCTGGTTGGCATGAAGAAGAAGAATGTGTAACCAGCCTGGAAAGATAAACTAGAGACAGACTGCAAAGGACTTTAATGACAAGAGAGTTTGGGTTTTATTATAAAGGCAATTGGGAACCACTAAAATTTCTTGAGTGGGGAACTGACATGGTCAGATCTATACTGTAATAATTCCTTCCTCGTTTCTGCCTATTAAAATATTTCTCTTTCTTCAAAGATGAGGCATCATTTCCTCTATGAAGCATTTTTAGATGCTGCCACCTAAAAGTACTTTCCACCCTCAATTTTTCCTAGAATATGTTGGTGAAACCTTCATCTCCACCCCTACCCCATGCTTTTACTTGTATTGTGGCCTACTTTGTATCATATTTATTTGTATATATGTCAAATCTCCCAATTATATTGTAACCTCCCTGTGGGTTGTATCCTCAGTACCTAGAACAGTGTATCTTCCACATGGTGGATACTTATTAAACATCTTTTGGATTGTCTTGAACCTGCGAAACATGACTCACCAAAGGTGAGTAAGATGAGCCAACTACAAAAGCACCTCCAAGGCAGAGGCCAAGCTACCAATTACATGTTATCACTGCTAACACCACTCCTATCATATTCTCACCCAGGCTCTCACACCGAAATGTCAGAAAAAGTAAGAACCAATGGTCCAGTCTGGCTTGAAACATCCAAAAAGAAACAAGGATTATAGTATAGTGTCAAAGAAGAAATGGAAAAAGATTACCTACCAGATTATGTACCTTTCCCCAAGACAGCATGATACCATTTGCTTATGTATACACGCATGCATGCATTCAACAACAAAGATTTGCAGAATGTCTTTATATTCAAGATACAGTGCTTAGTGCTTTGGGACTTAGAATTTTATTATATGGTTCCTGTCCTGCTGGAGCTTGCAGTCTAGTGGGAGAAATAAGATGTACAAACTAAAACAAAAGCTGGAATGTGAGCATGTAGTAAGAGGCATAAAGAGCTACAGGGGTTCAGATGAAAAGGAAATCATTTCCACTTGGGTGGATGAGAAAGTTTCATGAAGAAGAGGACATTTGGGTTATAGATATAGGAAGAAAATGAACTGAAGAAATTAAAACATAGTGAGGAATTGGATGAGTGGAGCTTGGGAGGGAAGGGCACATTCCAAGCAGCAGAAAAGGCATGAGGGAAGTCCATTTAGTAAAGCCTTCAGATTCAACAGATCCAAAAGTGAATGCCTCAGTTTCCCCTTAAAACATGCTTTTCCTCTTACTTTCTTCTGTTGATGGCACCAACATCATGAGGTTAGTGATGCCATCAACAACCTCACGGTTAATCAGACTTGAAACCACAGAGTTGTCTTCAGCTTTTCTCTCTCCTTCATCCTATACATCCTATCAGTTCAATTCAATTCAATAAATCACCTACTATGTGTTAGGCATGGTGGCAACAATTATCAGCTGTCAACTCCCTTCAATTCTACACTGGCAAAAGTTTTTATGTATCTGTCCCTCTGGGCAGGCTGACATAGAAAAAGGCAGTCAGGAGAAAAGCAAACAAAGGGACCTGTAGAGGTGGTTGCTCTCTGACAGAAAATCTCAGAGCCTGGAGCAGTTCATCCTGTTTTTAAAAGGTAATCATTCTACATGTCCCTAAAAGCTAATATAATCTAAAGAAGGAAAGTACCTCAGAGATCACTTGGTCCCTCCACTCCCTTCATTGTATGGATAAGGACACTGAACCTCAGATACATGAAATGACTTGTGAAGATCATACCCATACGCAATTGAGACTTAACCTATAAAACGTAATAATAGTAAGAGATCGAGCTGGAAAAGCGAGTTAGAGCCAAGTTGCAGTGAGTTTTAAATGCCAGATTAAGGAATCTGGATGTTATTTTTTAGGAAGTTGGTGATATGATCAAAGTTATGCTTCAAGAAAACCAATATGGCATTCAGCACCAGGAAAAGACATTTCTGTGCCCTAGAGAAGGCTGGAAAATCACACCACTATGTGTCTATAACCAACGGAGAACCAGAGACTTGACTGCCATATTGCAGTGCAGGAGAAAGTGTCTGATCTGCACAGTGCCTAGCACATTGTAGGCTACAAATGTATTTTGAACTGAATAGAATGCAGGGTCAGTACATCTGGGATCAAAACTAAGCTCTATTCCTTACTCCTCATGAGTGATTTTTGGGAAATCTTTTCTTTTCTTTTCTTCTCTTTTCTTTTCTTTTTTCTTTTCTTTCCCTTCCCCCTTCCCCCTTCCCCCTTTCCCACTTTCCCACTTTCCCCTTCTCCCTTCCCCTTTCCCCCTTCCCCCCTCCCTTCCCCTCCCTTCCCTTCCGTTCCCTTCCCTTCCCTGGGTCTTAGTTGCCTCATCTGTAAAATGGACTATGTGATATGCATCTAAGTTCCATTACAGCTCTAAATATAGGCTTGTTCATGAAATACAGGTAACATATTAAGAATAAATACCTGCTTGCCAAAGAGAGCAGGATTTTCTGTAATTAAAATTATGTGTAAAATTTTAAAAGTGACTCATGTTGCAATTTCTATCTCACATCATAGGGGAATGCCTACTTTGCAGCCCTTAAATGCAGCTTTATCAATAACATACAAGCTTCCCTATCTGGCCTTCAAAGTCTTTCACAGTCTGTCTCCAATCTACCTTTTCTGATTGATTTGCACATTACTCTCCCTTACACACTCTACATCCCATCCAAACTGTCTTACTCACTGTTCCTCATATATAATATTTTCTCTTGTGCGCCTCCACACCTCTGCACAGTCTGTTCCCTCAAGCCTCGAATGCTCCCTTTCCTGATTTCTACCTTTCAGAACTCAAGCTTCCTTTGAGGTCCAGCTCAACACCTTTGCATAAAGTTTTCCAGTTCTCCCTTCTTTGAACACAATTCCTTGTCTTTAGTTTGCAAATATTTTATATAGTCTGTGTACATGCTATTTTCCCTGGTCTAAAGCAAGCTCCTTGAGGGCACAGGTGACTTCATTTTTATTTCTTAGCCCCAATACCTTACACAATGCTTAGTACAAAGTGTATGCTTAGTAAATGCTTGCTATAGGAATAAGTGGTAGAAATATGAAGGACAGACTAGAGTGGAAAGAAACTAGAGGTAGAAAGATAAATTAATCAATTTATTTATCAACAAACACTGAGAAATCTTTGGAAATAGTCCAGGCAAGAGGTAGTAAAGGATTGCCTACCAACCTACCTACCTACCATTAGGATAATGGTGTGGGGAATGTCAAGAGCACAAACTCAAGGGGTATGATGTAATATCGTACAATCATAGATCTAAAGGAACATCAGAGGACATCTAATCCAACCCCTTCACTTTACAGATGAAGAAACTGAGGCCCAGGAAAACTGGATCTTAGAGAGTGACTGCATACAGGTAGGAAGATACATGGAGAAATAAAAGCTGTTTCTAAGGTTTTGTAGTTAAGAGGATGGTGCCACTGATAGAGATAAGGAAACTAGAAGGAGAAAGAGAATGAATTGCTTGGAAGGAAATGATGAGTTTCACTTTGGATACATTAGATTTGAGGTGTTAACAGGACATCCAGGAAATTGAAATGTTGATCTGCAACTCAAGAGGGAGTATGAGATTCAAGATAAACATCTGAGTCATCTTTACAGGGAAGGTGAAGGAAAGAGAAGAAAAGGGAGGGAACATGTATTTATTAAGAGAATATTACACGTACAGCACTACTCTAAATGTTTTACAAATTATTGAGGCCTTGGGCATAGGGAAGGAGGAAGTGCAGAATAAGACAATGAGAGAAGGTTGAGAATGCTACTCTACAACAATAAGGGAATAGGAGGAGGAAGAAAGGGCAGAAAAGGAGACAGAAAAGTAGTGATCAGAAAAGTGAAAT
>JAQQSW010005635.1:0-14140 GCA_028646575.1 Pseudocheirus occidentalis | reverse complement strand
CAGCGGTGGGAACGGGAGGGACGCCGCCTCTTTCGTGGTTACCGCCGCCGCCTCGGCAGGCGCACGCCCGGACACCGCGGCCTCCTCGCGGCCGCTACCAAGACTCTGCCCGCGTCTTCGGCTGGGCTCGGCTCGGCTGGGCTCGGCTGGGGTCGGCTGGGCTCGGCTCGCCCTAGTCCCGCCGCCGCCGCCCGGCCTCCAACTGCCAGCCTCTAGCAGCCCCGGAGCGCGAGCCCGGCCCCGCCCCCGCGCGCGCCGCCGCGCCGGATCCCGCCCCCAGAGCGTCCCACGCGGCTGGGCCCCGCCTCCCGCGCCTCTCCCCTACCGGGCCCCGCCCCTCCGAGGGCGTCTAGCCCCGCCCATCGCGTCTCCTCACTTAGCCTCGCGCTCCTCCCCTTCTCTCCTTTCCATGCAAGCAGAATACTTCTCTTCCTTCTCCTCCCCCTACCTCGCCGGAACCACACCCTCCCGGTCCGCAGCCCGGCCCCGCCCCTTCTACCCTCTCTGAGACCGCCGCCGCGTCCCACCTTGTGGTCACCGCCTCCTTCCTCTGGGCTCCTCCCATGCCCGCAAACCCCGCCCCGCTCCCCCTCAAGAGCCACGTCCCCTACGTCCACCCTCCCCTTTCCTCCCCTCCCACTCCAAAACTCAGCCCTTTCCTGGGAGCCACACCCCTCCCCTCCCATTTATACACCCCGCCCCCAGCTGGCCCCTCCCGCTCTGGGGATTCTTTCTTCCACCCAGACCTTTCTCCAGTTCCTCCCATCTTCCCAACTCTGGTCCGGCCCCTCACTGGGGCTGCCGCCCCCCAACCGCTCCACTAATGCTCAGAGGATACGCAGTGGGCTGTGGCCCGCAGGCCCCTCTTTGTTCCATTGGCCCAGGAAGGGCTGAGGAAGGGGCGGACGGAGCCCAGCCCCTCCAGCCCCTCCGACGTAACTCCCCCCTGTGCCGCTCTAGACCCCTCAACTGTACCCCTTAGAGTCCCTGGACACGCCCCCCCGTATGGCTTCCCCAGCTCCTCTCCAGCCCCTCTCAGAGTGACTTTCCCAGGCCTCTTCCAGACAGCCCCCCCCTTGGGGATTTAGAAATCCCCAAGATGTTCTGAAGACTGGAGTCTGAGAGCTTAGGTTAGAATCCTTTCTCTGCTCACCCTTTGTGACCTTGGGCAAGTCTCTCAAGCTCCCAAGCCTGCCCCACCATGGATCACCGAGCATTTATTAAGCACTGGAAATGCATCACGCACGGTGTGAAAAGATGTGTGTGTATAATATTGTAATATATAATGTTACAACATGTTATAATGCATAATATGCATATATTCCAATACACACACATCTATGCACCTATACTCATCCACGGATATGTAAGTAGCTAACCTTCTAGCTGGGAGATGCATATGCATGGATACACATACATACAGGATACATGTACCTATAGGATAGATGCCCCAAATACCAGAATCCCCGTAGCTCGTGAGGAAACTGGCCGGCCTCTGTGGGGAGTTGGGAAGGGGCAGGGGCAGGAAAGGGCTCTAGGAGAAAGTGGTGTTGGAGTGGAGTTTGGAAGGAAATCTGAGAATCCGAGAAACCTCAATAGGGAGGAAGTGCAGTGCAAAATGGAAGACGGAGAAAAGAGTCGGAACATCCTGTGTCTAGAATAAGGAGAAGATTCCTAAGGCTGGACTTTCCAGAGGCCAGGTTGTGAAGAGCTTTGAAATAAGTTTCTATTTAATCCTAAAGGCTAGAAGACAGACAGACATTGGAGTCTTTCAGTAAGGAAAAGGAGATTAGCCCACTTTGGCAAAAGCACTTTCTGGGAGCCTGAAGGATGAGTCGGGGTGAGAATCAAGGTAGAGAGTAAAATGAAGGTGTTAGATGAATTGACCTCTGATGTCCATTCCAAACCCAAATCTGTTTCTTTTTTTGGCTGGTTTGTTTGTATCCCACAGTGCCTGGCACAATAGTAAGGGAGCCCTCAATAAATGCTTGGTGCTCCATTAATTCATTGAATTTGGAGGGATCTAAATTTGTTGTGGAGGGTGTGAATAAGGAGTTAGGGAACCTGGATGGGAATATGATGGTACAAAATAAAGAAGTCTGGAAGGGGGGTGGTGGTGGTTAGGAAAGGCTCAAGGGATGGAAATAATGAGTCTGTTTTGGAAATGTGCTCAAAATGTCCATGGGATATCCAGTTGTATAACTTCAAAAAGTAGTTGGTGTTGTGAGCATGAGCTCATCAGAGATGAGGAGTGGATCAATTCCAGACCAAACTCATAGGAACCTAGGAGGTAACTGAAGAAAGTGTAGATAAGAGGAAAAGAGGAGACCTGGGGTATCTCCAGGGTACAGTCATCCATTTATAAGGGACAGAAAGTGAATGATCCACCAGCAAAGGAGCCTGAAAAGAAGCAGTTCAGACATACAGAAGGAGAACCAGGAAAGGATAATATTAGGAAAGCCCTGGGAAGACAAGATACCTAGTAGAACAGAGGAGTGAGCATTGGCAAAATTGCCCATCATCCTGACTTTTGTCTTGTCACTGGCCTTTGATGACTCTGGAAGAGAGAGTGAAGCTGATGACTTTGCCCAGCTCTGCCTCACTTAAATCCAATTCACAAGCAAGTCAAGACATCACCCATGATGTCACTGGGCCTCTCCCAGAAGGAAGGACAAACAAAAAAAATTTAAGGATGAGAACTGAGACAAGGCCATCAGATTTAGTGGTGGGATCAGTCCGTAGCCAGCTTGCAAAGGGCTTGAGAAGAGAGTCAGAGGATAAGGGAGGGGAGACAGCAGAGCAGATGACTTCAAACATACAATATATACCAATATACAAAAGTGATAAGATGATAATCCCTGATGGGGAATGTCAGATCCCACTTGTCAAGGACCTGACTGACCTGAATAAGCTAGGCTGACTCAAAAGAACAAGAGCCAGAAGGAAACTTAGAGAGAGAGAGAGAGAGAGAGAGAGAGAGAAAATCTAACATCATTTCACAAATGCTGAAGCTTGAGGGGGCAGGCGGTAGGACCATAAATTGAACTCACCTTCTCTGAGGATGAATTTAGAGCTCTTTCCATTAAGCCACACCTATGCAATGGAGTATTGGTAACTGTAGGGCTTGGACTTTGAGAAAAGAAGCAGTTTTCTCTTCTGTAAATTGAGGGAATTAAAGTAGACATCCTCAGTAATGTGCCATCCAGATTTAAAACATTATACTCAGGGGAATAGTGGCGAGAGTAAATAGAGCACCAGCCTTATAGTCTGGGGGATCTGAATTCAAATCCAACCTCAGACACTTACTAGCTATGTGACCCTGGGCAACTCACTTATCCCTGATTGCCCAAGAAACAAAAACAAAAATCCCCAACTTATATTCAGAATAACAAAATATTTAAGTCGAAGGAAACTTATAGATAATTGAATTCATTTGGGGGGGGGGAAGGGCATGAGAAAATAACCCCAGAAATGGGAAGTGAATTGCTCAAGGTCATACCAACCAAAAATCAGAGCTGGAAGAGGTTTTTAGAAGGTTATCTAGCCCAAGCCCCTCATTTTATAGCTGAAGAAGAGATATAGGGACTTGTGCAAGTTCTCCTATACCTGAAATGTTACCTAAGACTGGTCATGTACTGGGAACAATGGGAATTGTCCTGGAATTCAGAGCTTATAAAAGCAAATGCAGTAGGCCCACTTTTAAGGGCTTTGAATATAGGTATTTGTACATTATCCTAGGAGCAAAAGGGAGCCACTGGAGTTTCTTGAGTGAGCCTGATTTCTAGCAGTAATGCCTTTCACTGCAGGCCAAGATCTCATTAGCTTCCGCGATTTTAGCTGATTCATACTGAGTTTCTAACAGTCTACGGAAATCACACGGTCATTTTAAAACAAGTTTTTCCAGCTTATCTTCATGGAACACACATTTACCTTTCTCAGATCCTCTCTGCTCAGAAAGCAGTTGAGAGAAACTAGAAAGAAAAACGTGCTCTCACCTACAAGAGGTCTTTTAATTACTCAAAAAGGAAACATGACATTCGGTGGAGTCTACTTGATGAACCTAATTCTGTTTGTTAGCCCTTTCTCAGCTCAGAGAGATGAAAGCCCTGGCAAGCCCTCTTCCCTGGGTCCTAATCACTGCAAAGGACAAAGATCACAGGGGCTGGAAGGATCAATAATCCCAGAGGTTGCTCTTATTCTCCCATATTGTTTATTACTGCCCTGTCAATAGTGTTTGATGTTGTTGACTTTCAGATAAAAGTGTTGCAACTAAGAACTTTCCCCTGCAAGCTGAGCCCTTAGGTCATCCCTAGGTGATAAAAGTGGCAAAGTAAAGTGAAACCCAACTGAGATCCTTCAGTTTTCATGGGATCAGGGATTTAAAGGGAAAGGAGGAAGAGAGGAATAAAGTGAAGGGAGGGAAAAAAAAAACAAAACATGTGACGGTGATTCCTGTAATTTAGAGCTATCACGGGCAATTGAGATCAGCTAATGCAAGCCTTTCATCTTATAGATAAGGAAACCAAGACACATGAAAGTTAGGTGACTCATTCAATATTGTACAGGCAGTGAGCAGGAGAGCCAGAAAGTGACCTAGGATCCTCTGACTTCAGATTCAACACAGTCCCACTATACCATGTTGCCACCAATAACATAAATGTCGCCTTCATTTCATCGTGCAGCTTTATGGTCAAAAGTGCCATGTCAGTTTTAGTTCTTTCTTTTTATTGGTTTATTTCAATTGTGTTTGACTCCCCATGACCCCATTTGGGGTTTTCTTGGCAGAGATCCTGGAGTGGTTTGCCATTTCCTCCTCCAGCTCATTTGATAGATGAGGAAATTGAGGCAAACAGGGTTAAGTGACTTGCCCAGGGTCACATAGCTAGTGAGTGTCTGAGACTGGATTTGAACTCAAGAAGATGAGTCTTTCTGACTCCAGATGCAGCACTTTGTCCACTGTACCATCTATTCACCTACTTCATTGTTATTACTTCTGTTGTTCATATCCCATTAAAAATGGTGCAACAGATTGCTTACTAATTTAGCATTTTAAATTTTATTTTACTATTTGCCATGAAGTCTCCTCCCTCCTACTCTTCTGGGGGTCACCTTCCTCCAGGACCTCTGATTCCCCACTCTTCCGAGATAGGATGGATGAGTGTATCTTTAAGTAGAAATCCCTGAAGCTTACATCCATTGTAAAGTCCCCATCTACCATCACAAAAGATCTCTCCTCCCCTGTGGGAGCATTCTTTAGTGAGATTCCCTCTCCCTCCAGTGAAAAGTTTCCCCTTTTCTTTTTCCTGTTTCAATCCTTGCCTTTGCCCTCACACACATTTTCTTTTTGGCCTTCTTCCTGAGAGACTACAGGAGTTAATTTCCCCTCATTGTTAACCTTCAACTTGATGGACCTTCAGTGAAAGAGAGGCGTGAGAAATTCCTGGAAAAAAAAATGAGCTAAGCAGAATATTCCATTTGAAAATATGCCCTAGACACAGAAATGAGAAAAGCAAGTAAGTACAATTGTCAAGAAAAGACTAAATAATGCAATAAAGTCTTTCTTCTTTATAGGCTTTGGGCTGATGTTTTAGAAAAAAATGAACTAAGGAGCAAAAGAAAAAACAAACCAAAAAAAGGTTCAGTCAAGGGACAAAAACTATCTGAAGGGCCAAAGATTTATGACGACAGAATTAGGAAGAGGGAAGATGGAAGATGGATCAATATTATATGAACCAAACGTTGGTATCCCCTAGAAAGGAATCATTATATTTCTGATAGGGATAACAGTAATAAGATCTGGACATAAAGGGGAGGGGAGGGAAGAGAAGGGACAAAGGGGAGCTTGAGATTCTTCCCCTGTCCACTCCAAAGGGGGACGAATAGGCAAGACTGACAGCCGTAGGACAAAAGCAGGAGTGAGAAGGAAGGAGGAAAAGAGGATTCTCACCCCAGAAGGAGAAGGGAAAGAGTACTACTAAAGAATATTTGTTCTCATGGGTAGGGTAAGGTGAATGTCCATGGTGAGAGACAGTGAATTTTTTCTGGGGAGAATTTGCACATTAGGAGGTCAACTCCTTTAAAAATCAAAGTTATTTATCCCTTTCCGAAGAAAAGAAACATAAGTCAGCAAGGGGTAGCCCACTCCCAAAGTGGTAGGAGGAAAATAGAAGGAGAAATAAGGTTATCTGGCCTTAGAATCCTTAGGAGGAAAGAGTGATTATTATTAAAAAAAAAAAACACCTCTAAGTAGGAACTCACCTTGTGACTCAGGATGTCATTATAAATGAGAAGGAATGAGTTGTATGGGATAAGCAGGGCTGAATTGTTTGTGCTATGAATCAATGGAGGGAACTTTCAAATAAAGGAAAACTCAAATTCATTTGAGCATTTGAAAAATACACCTTCCTTATATCCAACCTTCCCAAACTTAGCTAGAACCCCAAATTCATGAAGCAAGGCACAGAAGCAATAAGATATGTGTTTGAAAAAAGGTATGAGAAGAGATATATAATATATTGAAAAAATATTTATAGAGTTCCAGGCTCAAGTACTGGAAAAATACAAATATTTCACCATGAAGTATTTAACTGGCAAGTGCTACAAATTGCAAATCAAAAACCTCCAAAACCCTTTACCCTAAAAGATTACATTGCCAACACTTTCTCATGAGCAACACTACAATCCAATAATAAATACATTTAACACCCCAAGAAAATAACATGCAGGAAATTAGAGCTATGTATTTCTAGCCTCCACATGCCATCCAGGTTCCTTGCCAAGATGACAATGGCAAATCCTGGACACATTCCTTTGAACTCCTACAATTCAGATTAAAATGGTAAAGGATATTTTCAAAATGCGTCAAAGTGGCTTTGCACATTTCTTTTGGTAATACCTAAAATGGATGTTGGATTTATTTACAATTATCTGTCCTTTGGTATATGGTCTATTTATAAAGGTGTTATATGGTGCTAAGAAATATGTATATTTCTTTAATAAAAATTCACTGTGTAAAGGCTAACTGAATTGAAACAAAATAGCAATACAAACATTGTAGGAGATGCTAATGTTCTTTGCTCACTGTTAGACACGTATAATAAAAAAATAAAAGGAACATATAGAGCTGATAAAAATATTAAAGTTGAACAAGATATGATATCTTCTGAATGTGAATATTAAAGTATGTTTCTTGATTTCTTGGTATTCCCTTGCTATAAGATACCTTTACAAAGATAGATCATGCTGCATATAAGGTCATGATCCAGAGCTTAAGAAGCTCTAAAAGGGTAGTGAGTGGAAAAGTTTGAGGAGCCCTGTCCTGGAGTATAGAGAAATTATAAATAAATATTTTCAAAAAGACATTAGGCATTCTTTTCAGACAATTACATGATGAAAATTGTCAAGAATATGAGGAATACAAGCAAAACAGAGATCTAAATGAAGAGAATTAGTCATAATATCATGAATGATGAAATGAAAGAACAAATTATAGAAAAAAAATAAATAATTATATTAAGATAATTATAATGAGACAGTATATCCAAATTTCTAAGAAGCAGCTAAAAATGCCCTCAAAGGCAGGGGGAACATATCACTGTATACATTAACAAAATAGAAAATGATAGAATTGTGATACTGAGTATTCAATGAGCAAAAATAGATAATTAGAAAATTAACCAAAATTAATATAAATCTTTAATAGTAGAGGATAAATAGGTTTTTTTTTAAATTAGAAGACATTAGTGTTTTTAAAAAGACTTAAAAACTAGTTTTCTAAAAGTGCCAACAAAATTTATGAACCTTTACCTAAACTGATGAAGAAGAGAAAAAATAGAATTATTAAAAATACAGGTGCAAGAATATGAAAATAAAAACAATGACCAGAATCTGATAGCAACTATTATATACTTATATGATGCTTTTTTAAATTAAAATATTAGCTACAAAATATAAAATACCCAAATTAATAGAACTTGAAATAGATATCTTTGACAACTCTGTTTCAGAAACCAAAATTGAACATAAGGAATTGCCAATGGGAAGTAGGACACTGTGAACTAGACAAATTTACAGGTGAATTCTATCAGGAAATTAAAAGATAATACCTGCCATATACAAATTATTCTCAAACATTGAAAATGACACTACTTTACTGAACTTCTTATATGAAACTGCTACTGTTCTAAATAAGGGAGGGAAAGCAAAGAAAGAGAAATATAGACTAATATTGCTAATTAATATAAATCTAAAGATTGAAATGGAAAACAAGCAGAAATCCAACAGTTATAAGTCCCCAAAATTGTTCGCTCTGGCCATATTGGAGTTAGCACAGAGATACAGCAGCACTCTTCAAGTATACTTAAATAAAATCTCTAACAACATATGGAATTCAGATCGTAGCCCTGACTGATCTTTGTCAAGGAAGGCTGTGTAGGGTGGGGGATGGATGTTGGATCTGAAGTCAGACTTTTATGTTAATTTGCTGCCTGTGTGACCTTTGGCAAGTCACTTCAGTTCTATGGATTTCAATTGACTTCTCTGTAAAGTGAAGAGGTTGTACTAGGGCACCTTTAATCCTGGGAACCTTTAAGACCTTCTTGTCTTTAAGAATATTCCCAGGCATACTGCTTACGACTCTAAAAGTATCTAAACTCCTACTGGCTTCTGTGCATTCTTCAGAGGAGTGATACGCTTGAAGGAAGCAGCTAGCGTTCATCACTTCTCCAACCTTGCATCTCACCCTTCCATTCGACCCCTCCTCATCATAAATTTGTTTCTTGAAACTGAAACAGCTGAACACAATTCAGATTGACATGGAGATATGGCAGCCCTATCTCTAACCCTGGACAGTCATGGGTGATAATAGCAATAATTATATATAATTATAGTAAATGTGATAATAATTTGCAACTAATGTTAAATGTCATCTGTCAGGGTGAACATCCCTAACTAAATTCTGCCTACATTGCACTCTTTGCATAAGCATCATAGTCAGTAAAACAACAGATAAATTAAGCCTCTGATTTAATGCATATAAATCATTAAATTGATTATGTCCCAAGAATTAGAGAAAGGTGTTTTCAGTTAGTTGGCTTCAGGCTCTGGGCTCTTACTGGAACCACACCTTCTTTTGTTCACTCGTAATTTTTCCATTACTTGCCAGGCAAGCCTGCCTTTGCAAAGACAGCTTCAAGAAGGCAGATGGGATTACTGTGTAAGATCAATATGACACATGGAAAGGCTTAAAGAAAAAAAAAACCCACCATATTTCTATTCTGTTTCATTTACTTCAACAGGTATTTATTACCACCTACTGTCTGCCAGGTGTTATATTAGACACTGGGATACAAAGATAGAAGCACTCAGGAGTAATGAGAGAGACAATTTATCTCAAAAGAGCAAGTGAGGAAGGAGAAGGTGATTTTATACGTAAAGAATATACTCCTAGTGATAGTGTAAAAGTCAAGGAAAAAACAAGATGTATAAGAAGAAAATCTCTGTTGACAGCAAGAAAATGTATCCTTTGTACACAAAGTGAGGGGAAATGAGGAAAGCAGAATTAGGTCAGCAAATGTCTAATGACAAGTATATGTGTACATATACATGCATGTCACAGGCTTCCATGGAACATGAATTCTACCTACAGCCGAGGGAATAAATGCTTGCCTATGTGAGCCTGAGACTGGACTTCCAAGTCCCAGCTACCTCTTTGTTTCCTTATCTGAACTGAGACCAAGGACAGCAATAGTGAGCAATGGATGTTTCTAGCTTTGGTGGTAAACTCATGGGTTCAAGATGTCAGGAGTTTCTGTGTCTGGGTACTTGATGACCTTTAGGAGGTGATTTCTTCGATAGCTTTTCTAAGAATACCACTATTGCCGAGAGGATTGCACAATCAAAACCAAAATCTTGAAAACTCTGAAGGAGAAACCAAATATAATCTTTAGAAACCTAGATATGTGGCCCAAAATTTGGTATATTTATTAAATAGAACATATAGTCAACTAGTTCATTATAATGTGGTTTGAATGTGTCCAATCACTAGGATAGCTGTGTTTCGACCTAAAGCAACAATATCATTGTATGAGGAACAAATACATTTAAATCCAATACAGCCCTACAAAGATATTGATGTAATATCCAGTGGAGAATTGCAGCTCATGTTATATTGCTACAACAAGCTGGAATTCTGAAAAATATTTAATAAAATTATATGAGGACATAGATCCACTACCCAGTAGAAAGCTCCAACTCATGTAAGATTGCTACCAATATCTGCCTGGAATATTGAAAATCATGATTCTTGTATCCAAGAGACACCCCCCAGTTTATGTGCCACTGCTACTCATAGAAGCCATCTTAAGAATTTTCAGCTATGGAGGCCTAACTTTACTTAGAAAGGAGAAAAGCAGAATCTCATACACACAAGCCTGGCTTGTTCTGAAAAGGGGGATGTTTATACCCTGAACATCTCACCCAAGTTATTTTCCCCTTCTTTCTACTGAGGAAGTAGGAAGAGATAACCTTGGATATTTGTTGAAACATTTTATCTGAGAACATTTAACTATATGATGTTGGAAAGTCATCTGAACCTTAATTTCCTCTTTTGTCTAATGAGGGATGGGAAAAGCATAAAAAAAACATTAAAATTCTCTGGAATCTCCAAATCTGTGAACCTTCAAGCAGGGAACTTTCTCTTTGGGTATAGCAGTGAAATATTTCTCTCAAGGGTGCTGTGTATGTGAGGGAGAAGAAAGGGGAGAGCCTATGCAGTGACAGTGGCAGTAGCAGAGTGGAGGTGGGCACTAGCGTGCACAATGACAGACATATCAAACTAATTTACTTGATTTTTTTAGATTGGATATATCTTGTGTCCCTTTGCATGTGGGTTGATTCATTCATTCTTTATTGGAGAGTTTTAAATAGATACTTTCCTTAATAATCTTTGAAAATCTTAAACATTACATTACCATGATCTATTATTATCATTTTTTTTGCTTTATTGGGGGAGGGCAATTGGGGTTAAGTGACTTGCCCAAGGTCACACAGCTAGTAAGTGTGTCCAGTGTCTGAGGCAGAATTTGAACTCAGGTCCTCCTGACTCCAGGGCCAGTGCTCTATTCACTGTGCCACCTAGCTTCCCCTATTACTCTCATTATTAATCTACCAATACACAGATCATCTTTTTAGTTAGAATTAATTGTTTTTTCTATTCCACATTGATTAAGCCCCTTCCATGCTTAGGGATCTCATCCAGTATAATATTACTGACAGTTTATGGAAAAGACTTTCTTTTTTTTCCTGGAGGTAAGCAGGGAGAAACTTGAAATTTTAGAAAAATTTAAATGCATACAATACATTAAAAAAAGAAAAAAAACTATGCTAGATGTTTCATTGCTATGACTACAAGGATTTTGAGAATGTCTTTGGAGTTGAATGATAAATTAAAATCACTTAGTAAGCTGGGTTATTTTCCACTTCTATCTTGCCTATAAATCTATGAGACCAGCAACTGTATTTTCTCCCTATTTTATACATGTACTATAAAAAGGGAGATAGTCATTCCCAAAGAGCACCACAGCTATACAGGTTTCAATGGATAATAGCATGGGTATGCAGCCTACAGTCTGTCTGGCTTGCAGTGCCCCTGCTCCCTATGAA
This sequence comes from Pseudocheirus occidentalis, assembly GCA_028646575.1. Taxonomy (NCBI): domain Eukaryota; kingdom Metazoa; phylum Chordata; class Mammalia; order Diprotodontia; family Pseudocheiridae; genus Pseudocheirus; species Pseudocheirus occidentalis. The sequence continues at coordinate 2,479 of JAQQSW010005635.1, read as the reverse complement.
ATGAGGACATTCTCTAAAGTGCTTTGTAAGAAATGAGGGATGAGGGTCAGGTAGCTAGGAAAATTACCTCTAACTGTGCCACAGTATAAAAGCATCTTGGGAAGTTGGGGAGAAACCCAATGTCTGGGATACTTAAGCCTTAGAATGTGTGAAACCAAGGGACTGGGGCTGAACTAGTCAAGTCAGGTTTTACCAGCTGTAGTCCCCTTTCAAGGAATGATGAATGTGATGTCATGAGCAAGTATGTGGATAAACCAATTTTTGTTATTAAGAAAAAAAAGAATCCCAGATCATTTGGCTGCATAGGTTCCACCTGTTGAATACAACACCCAGAGAAAAGCTAATTTCTTCCCAAAAAAAGTATATTAAGAAAAAATTAAGCAGACCAGTTTTTATGACATTCTGCTTAGTAATAATTGGAGCTCAGATCTGTGATTTCCTCTATGTTGGGAACTCCTGGTGAGGAAAAACCTTCTATCAAAACTCTATTGACAAGAAAGGTCTTAGGGCAGAGATGGGAGATTTGTTCTGTGAAGTTTGTGGTCAGTCAAATAACTGCACTTGAGGTCCTAGAGGACCACCTTTTCCCCTCTCTAGGGACAAGTTCCCCACTCCTGTCTATGGACTTGACTTACTCATGGTCATGTAATCAGTAGGTATTGGAGGCAAAAACTGAACCCCTCTTTTCCTAAAACCAAGGCCAAGCCCTTATCTACTATATCAAGCTATCATTTACATGATGAATATGCATAAAGTAAATGAATAACCTGGCAGTGTTCTGGGAACCCTAAGACCAACTTTTCTTGGTGTATCTCTTCCGAGTTAGTTAGAACATCTTGTAGAAAAGTATAACAATTTTATAATTTTTTATGTCTCACAATCATGGCTCCTCACCCACCCTGCCAATCAGATAAAAAATGGGCAAGATGCTGTAAATGTCAAAGGTTAAGTGTAAGCCTCTTGAAGGCAGATATTGTTTTTGTTGTATCTTCCTATCTCCAGTGTTGAAAATAAAGCCTTGCCCATAGTGGGCAGGATAAATGGTTGTTGGACTGTTTTGATTTCAACTAAATGAACTGGGTTGAACAAAATAAATTAGCAATCAAGCCTGGCCAGACATTTAAATCTTTATCCATGTTCCCAATAGATACAACATAGCATTAGACTTTGACTAAGAAGGGTTCCTAGACTTGGCTTTACTATACATCTGTATGATATTTCCAATTGTTACGGAAACATCTGGTTGAAACATTTTGCCTCCTAATAAATGAGAATCCAAGCTTAACTCATGTAAGGGTACAGAGAAGTCTCTAAATTAGAAACATATTATCTCAGTACTATGGGCTTTGAGTTATTGATAGCTTCTGTTTGTAACCATTTGATAACTACAGAACATTTCTTTGTTTCACATTTAATCTTAAAAACAAATGGTTCTGTTTAATTTTTTTTCTATTCACTTGGGAAATCCTATAATGGCCCATGTTGTCAAGAAAATGAGAACACTAACAAGATTTAAATTTGGAAAGCATAGGAGGTAGATTAACTTAATTTCTTCATTCAAAGTACATTCTCAAAAGCAGAATATTAATAAATCTCCATGGAAGTGTAGACATATATTGGTAGCCAGGGTTAATGGGAAGCATAGTATTATTTTTGGTTTTGCTTGTCCATAACAGAAAGGAGAGACTGAAGCATTATGAGAGGAGAGACTCATGTACCCACCAATGTTTCAGACTTTTCTTAGAGTGTGGGGGGAGAATAAAACAAAACAAAACATAATCCTGCTTCTCTTTAGCCCCTGATACCAGTAAGGGCTACAAAAATAAAATGGTTTCTTAGAACATCAAGATTTTGTCTGATGTAATAAATGTAATAATTCCAGTCAAAGACCAAGCTCACAAAAAGAATAATAAAAGTTATAACATCTAAAACTATGAATCTGTCAAGTTTATCTTGAATTTGGAAATAAATAAATAGAAATATTGGTCAGGAAAAAAATCATATGAATGATGAAGGTCCTAGGGACTTGACTGATTCTACCATGGTCATATAGTCAGTAGGTATTAGAGGGAAAAGTTGGACCCTTCTTTTTTCTGACTCCAAGGCCAATCATTTATCCACTATATCAGGCTGTCATTGATTGATGGACATACCTAGAGTAAATTAGAAAGTTAGAATTTTAAAGTGAGTTTAAATTAGAAAAGTGGTTCAAGATTTCACATTGTGTGTGTTATATGTGTGTATATATGTATATACATATATTTATATGATTATATGAATGAGTTGAAGAAAAGATACATCTGTACCCTTCATAGGTGTAATGGTAATTAATCTGTTTGATCAGATGTTATGTAGATCCTAGTAACCTAGTGTTAAGTATAGAACTCTGTCCATTGGTGATAAGGTGTGAATTCCCAGAACTCTGTCCATTGGTGAGAAGGGGGGAATTTCCCTGTGACTTGGAAGAATGCTATTGGCT